>VWZN01001878.1:301289-328288 GCA_013396955.1 Regulus satrapa
TTTTTTCTGTTTTAGTCATGTCAAGATATGTCAAGATGCAGTGGTCTCGTAGTTTCTCAGAGAAGCAACAAGTTATATCACCTTTCCACAGACAGGCTCTTTTCAGTTTTCTATTCTTTCATCCTACTGGTTTTGCATGCTGGTTTCTTATTCTATAATTTACTCAAAGCTGAACTCCCCAAGCTGATAATTTACTGAATATAAATGTAGCAGTGGATATAGACAGTACTTCTGGAGCACAAAAAGTCCAAGGCTTATGAAGAAAAAAGTATTTCTTTGACATCATAATGAATGAGCCTTTTATGCTTTTGGATTCACAGTTCGATTCCCATTTTTTTGTTGCTAAGTATTTTTTGCAGATATTGGTTAATTGCACCTGCACATTTGTTCAACATTGCTTACTCATCTAAAAATTTGTCATTTCAGTGAAAAAGTAATTCTGAAGCTGTAGTGCTGAACTCAGCTTCTGTAAGATGTCTTGTGCACAAGTGGGTGATTCTACCCCTGCTTGTCCACGAATGGGCTGCAAGGTTTCTGCAGTGCAGTTTAAATCTCCAAACTGTGTTACAAGTGTGAGATACATAACTTTCAGAATAGCAAGGTAAACACTTGCAGAAACATTGCTAACCGAGGGCATTCCCAGGGTTACAAAGCCTCTAGGCTCTGGAGTAAGTGAGAACAAGGACTTCAGGCTCCAATTATGGCATCCTGATATGTGCAGGACTGTGGTAAATTCAGCATATCTGTATATCTATGTATATAGACATCCCTCAATATCAGATCACACCAAGAAGCAGAAGGCTGTAACAGTACTCTTTCATAATGGCATTTGCTGTAGCTGCTCCATTTTAAGAGTCCTTGTCCAGCTTCCTTTGAAATCAGTAGCCTTTAATGGGGGTTAGATGAAATGATAAACTGTTTTGCCATGTGATCTTTTTATATCCTTCTTGCCTCTCTTTGCGCTTGAGAAATATCAAGCAATACTTGTTTTTGAATCAGCCATCAGTTATCAGCTTTTTCACTGAATTGAGTCTGACCTTTTTTTTCCCCTCTTTTGGTATTTTGAAAATGTTAATTATTTTTAAATTGAAATCTGAGACTTATTGTTGTTCCCATAATTGACTGTTTGTGCATTAATTACACAGTGCTGAGACTCTGAGGCGTGAACTTGAGAGAGAGAAAATGATGAAAAGACTCTTGATGACAGAATTATGAAATTCGCACTTCCGTCAGATGGAGAATGGATTGGGGCCTTTCATGTGCCTTCTGTCTGTTTACATTCCTCTGCTTCTGTGTACTCAACATAATGCATTGGGAAAATGTGTGATATTCCTGGCTCGCCTGGATTCACCACGGTTGGTTAAAATTACGTCTTGGCTAGACTTTAACTTGAAGGAGTTCCTTTATTCATTTGCTGCTGGGAAATAAACCTTCAATTCTTTATCTCTCCTGAGATTTTATACTATTAACACAATTAATTTCTGGTTTGGTTTTGGTAAATCTAGGGCAAAGAGGATCAGGAAGGAGCATACTGATTTCTATTGGGAAACACTGTTCTGTACATATGTTAATAAGTGCACAGAAATTAATGTTACGCAGAATATTTTGATAGTAACATAGAAAATATGTCATTTTGTACAACTGAAAATTGCAATGAGCTACTGCTATTTGTTAAGAGAACCATTTTTAAAGCAGAAGAATGATTATTACATCCTAACCCCAGGACTGTTAGTCTCCACAGAATAAACGGCTGTCTTATTAAATTCCTAACCTTAATCTTAACTCAGAGATATAAATAGCTGCAGGGGGGAGAGACACCCCACCATACTGATACACACACCCAGTATTCCCTATTGCTTGTCACCTTGACCTAAACCTTCAACTAAAATCTTACCGTATTTCCATTAATAGAAAAAAAAAATCCGTTGTTTAAAGTAATTTGCTACTGACTTTCTAGCTTGATACTGACTTTTTTAAAGTAAGTGAGGAGTTTTACCTTCTCCAGTTTGCCTAGGCTTTAAGGCTAGCCCACGCTCAGACATCTTCTGCCCCAGCACTGAAGGTTGCAGAGCCTCAGCGGTGTGGACATTGCTCACATAAGGAGAATTTTTTCCTTCCTAGGTAAATAAACCACCTTCCTGACTGATATGGATTGAGTCCCTTTCAAGAACAAGAATATTTCTATCTACTTCAAGAATGACAGTTTATGGCATGGCTGTGCCTATACCGATATTTTTAACTCAATAAATCAGCACATATGTCCCAGGAAACCTGTGGAGGGTGTGCCTGGCTATACATCCCGTTCACCTCCAACACCCAAGCAGCCTCTACATCCAGTGGAGCTATCTCAGGCATGAGGTGGGGTGGGTGGTCCAGCACTAGCAGAGCCACAGCCATAGGGAGGGAATTAATGGTTTACAGGTAATGCTACCAATATCTCCTAGAGGAAAAACAAAAGGTCTCTGTTTCCCCTTGTTCAGCAGTGCAGGGTCGTCTAGAAAACTAACAACATCTGACTGTCAGCTACAAGGTACTCTTTCAACAGGAAAGCTTTTGTGGGTATTGTATGGCTGAAGATGTATATTTTTCTGTTACTCTGTACACTGTGTTCTCTTATTTGTTTAAGATAAAATATTGCCCTTCATTTGGCACTGATTACAATGGCTTTATCTCAGCTTAAGCAGTTTGTTTGTGTGGAGGCTGGGAAGTGATTGCTGTGAGACTGGGTTTCCTTCAGAGTTAGCTTCTGCTGTTTTTCTAAAATGAGAGTTCTGGAGAGCATCATAAGACTGTGGATTGCAGTGTGAAGGTATAAAATGACTTGTCTATTTTGTATTTGCTGGGACAAAAAATTAGCATTAGGCTTCCCATTTAAATCCACAAAACCCAAAACTTTCTGGTTGCTGTAAACTGGGTCAAATAGACCGCACAACTGTTAGGCAGTAAATCACATTACAAAATTTAATCAAGTGGCTCAACATGAGCAATGGGCATGAAGAGCCCCAAAACCACACCTGGACTGTAGATTTAAGAGCATTCCAGTGACTTTTCTGGGTAATCAGATATGACTTGTATGCTGTCCACCCTCTAGTTGCAGTGCCAGGACACTTCTGTTCCTTATGTTTAAATGCCCCACTCCATCAATCCAGGGTTCTTAAATATTGATTAGGATCATTAAATTACTGTAAGGAAATTGGAAAGGAGAGGAAAATGTACAGACACAAATAAAATGCAATTTCCTGTTACTCTTTTCTTACCACTTCCCAGAAGGTATTGGCGAGGGAGAAGCAGCAGTACATTTTGCCTGTTTCCAAGTGAGAGTGAGTATTTTGAAGAACAAATAAAAGAAAATTGTAACTAGAAATGTTGGTTAGGGAGAGGAAAATGAAGTAAGGTTGAGAATGACACAGTACTGACTAGCTGAATCTGGTTTTCTGCCTGTTAGGTAACCCCCAATTGTGTTTGAACTGGCAACAGTTTCACAAATCATTGTCAAGGAAAATGCGGAAAAAAAACCCAAAACAAACAGAAAAAAATCTGAAGACACCCTTCAGTCATACTGATTGCCATGAAGTGGACTTTAGGAACCCCACATTATGCTTTCAGGTTTGGGGGCAAAACAGATCCACGTTAAGACAGTCTGGTCACTTAAGCAAAAGCCTTTAGCAAAACTGAATGCCTGAGTCAGACTAGCGCATAAGATGTTCTGGCTCATACACAATTTATTGTTTTTAATGCATAATTTTTTGCTCCCATTGTATAAAATTTCTTCAGCTGAAATAGTCAGAACTGGAAAACAAACAGTGTGAACCAAGCTTACTTTATATGGCCAAGCCTTTATCGCTGAGGCATGCTCTGGAACAGCTGAAGAAGGGCAGAGATTCCTCCTTCTTTGTCTCCCACCAGGAGAAGAGGGAAAGGCTCATGTGGCTGCTTAGTTTCTGTGGGACATTTTCTACAGAACAACTCCAAGTATGTTGCCTTGTTGTGTTTTAGTGTCTTATCCACTGGCTGCCACCATTTCCTATTCTGCAGTCTAATGGAGCTTTATTAAAACTGTTTTACTGATATCAAACTAAACTTTTATCTGTGGAATGTCATCATCTTGTTCTTTCTCACTATGTACCTTCTTCAGCCATGCTTCAGCATCTCAGTTTTCACATCCTCTGAAGAAACACTTCTGCCTCACCTCTGGTTGGGAATTACAGATTTAGGACACCTGTTACCCAAAACTACTGTGAACAAGACAATGTCAATTTTGCCAATGTCCCTCTGTATTGCAGAGGGACAGATAGTGCATATTTGCCCCTACAATTTAACTTTACAGGTGTTAAAGGATACTCTGCCTGAAGGTATGTCTATATAATAGTGCAGAAGTATCTGAGCTAGCTTTAAGCTTGCATATGTAGTTGTGGCAGCATGAAGCCCAGCACAGGCTATCATTATCATGTACATTGACATGTGTAAAGATAACACATTTGAACAGCTGCCTTCTGAGGCATGGTCTCCAGAACTGGTGACAGGAAAGGATGGCTGAAAGGATTTTGTCTCTTCAGCTCTCCTGGGAAAGGGTTCATCTCATCTAACATCAAAATGCCCAGCTCTCACCTGATGAGAGACCAAAGGAACTGGCTTCCGGAGGTTCCTCTGAATTAAGTGTCTACCTTTAAACTAATAAAGTTAAGTGAGATGAATCCTGCTTTCGTCCCTCTGGCTAGGTCTACATTGCAAGCCCTTGCTGACTCAGCTGCATCATCCAGGGTTCAGCTTCAAGGTACGATTTGTGACCGGCATAGCTCTGCCAGCGAAAGCCTTGCGCATCAGGTGTAAATAAACTGCCAGACATCACCTTTTGCCAGAACAGCTTTTATCCCTTGTGGGAGAACAGAGAGCTGGGATAACAACTTACAGTGACATAAGCACAGAGGCTTTGCTATAGTCGTGCTCCATCTGGGAGTAGCTGGTTGATGAAACCTTCTGCTATAGCCATGTTGGCAAAGCTAATCAGGCTTTTCGCAGTGCCCCGAGTGATGCTCTGACCCCATCAGTAGATCCCAGCTTTTCAGCGTGAAGTTTCTAAGCAGCTGAATGCAATGTTGTCATGTTTGGGTAAATCCAGCAAAATTTATTGGCCATTTAAATAGCTATGCAAGGAGTTAAATGTTTTCTCATTTTGTGGTCTCTTATGGAAGCCAACCAATTGTGATCTGGTTTTGTGTGGCTCAGCTGTTTCCACTATTTATTTTTAAAGGGAATAACTGAGGTTTTTTAGAAATGCTGGTTGAGATTCCACAACTCTCTCAGATCCCACCATGTGTGCAGAGTTTTCATGTTTTATCGACCCTTGAAGTGCAAAATTTGAAAATTAACTCCTCTAAAGTTTCAGTTCATGGCTTCACTCTCTTGCAACAGGATGCCTACGTGCCCATTTGAAACAGAGCTGACAATGCAGTGAAATGTTTCATTGGAGGCAGCATCATGTTTTGTTTGAACTGTTTACAAATAGCCTTTGCTTTTATTTATTTATTTTTTTTCTGAATACATTTCTGATTCATTTGCTACAAAAAACCTTCTTGTAATTATGCAATGGAAAATTTTTTCTTTTTTTTTTTCTTTTTTTTTTTTTCCTTTTTTAAAAATGTCCTGATGTTCAAGGAGTTTGCAATAAATATACTGAGACTGATCTGTAATTGCATGTAAGATTAGCCTCACAACTGTGTTTTGTAAAGTTAAATGCCGTAAAAGAAGCTGTAGATGATGTGGAGAAGGAGGGAAGATAGTAAATGGAGGAGAAGGCTTCTTTGGCAGCTGCAGCATTGAGTGGTGGGTAGCAGCTTTAAAGCAAGACTGCTCACACCATTTTGTTTCACCCGAGTAGCAGCGTGTATCATCAGACAGTGTATGATGGCATTTTGTTGAAAACATGCCTAAAGAGAAACTTTTACGGCTCAGCTGTTTACCTGTTCCTGTATTCATGCCTGCAATAAAAGAGATTAAAAATAAATCACAGAGTCTGAGCAATTTGTAGTCAAATCAGTCTACAAAGCACTAGGAGGCAAGGGGCAATACACCAATTAAACATTTGCTTACCAGGAAAGTGGATCCACCATCATTTAAAAAATTACAATGTGAAGAAAAAAATGGAGATAATTTCTTCATAAAGCCCAGAGGGTTTCCTCCAGCCTAAAGTTATAGTCTAGTGTTGTGGGGTGCCACTCATCTGTGGGGTCATTAGGTGGGGCAGACTTTGCTGAATACGAGAGCCAGAAAAACACTGGCAGGATCAAGGCAGACAAACACAAAACTTGGCAAGTTTTGGGCTTTCATTGAGGGCTCAAAAGGCAGCAAAAAGTATTACTAGAGTGAAAGTGGTGGGGAGGAATGTTCCACACAAGGCTGAGAGACACCAGGTTGTTAAACTGCTCCATCAAAAATTCAAAAACATACCTACTAAAACCCAAAACAAACAAAACCTGTTCACTGAATTTTTTTTCAAACACAATTAAAACATTTCACTCCAATTTTTTCCCTTGATTTTTCCTTTCTTTTAATGTCTAAAGGAAAAGTTGCATCAGAATGAAACATTTCCCTTTCCTTCAAAGATCTCTAAATCAGGATGTTTTGACATTAATTTTCCCAGTGCACTTAGGATATTAAATCCCAGCAATGTTCACCCCATTCTCTGAGGTTGCCAAAACTGTATTCTGAAGGAATCTGATCCCAACCCAATTTCTCCATCTGGATTTTCTTCTATTTTTATTCTCTATGCAGGGAATTCAGAGGAGCAACAGATCAGCATTCTTCCAACTCTACTCAATTTATGCCAAGAATGTGGATTATCCAGACAGCAAACCTAGTTAATTAATTCTCCTTAATAAAGGTCTTTGCTAAAGCACAGTGTTCTGAGGTGCAGTGTAATGAGAAGCTGTGGTCTAAAAGGTCAGCAAATACTCTTGTGAAATTCGGCGGCAATGGAGAAGCATGGGGACTTCAGAGATGTAAATCTGAACAATCTCTTGGTCGTTATCAGATGACTGATCTATGAGACTGAGTGTGAAGTTACTTAGATTAATTCTGTATCTCTGGGGACATGCTTTCTCAAGAAGAAAACATACAGGCACTGTTAAGTTGGAGCAAAGGGACAATAAGGCAATTGTTTCAGCCTGGCTGTAGTGCAAAGAGGGTAGCAGCAGGTAGGAAAGCACCCATCTGGGTGCAGACAAGGCAAGTGAAGGGAACCCCAAACTTCTGAAAGACAATGGCCATGCCTTTTCCAAGCACAGTGATGTGGAGGCCTGTAAGTTTACCAAAGTTCTTCCATGGAGAGAGAGAGCAATCCTCTCTGTGCCTAGGGTGAGAAGACAGACCACTCCCATGAGGCCACTTAGGCCCATGCAGATACCTTGTAAACCATTGGTTTTTAGCCCTTTGTACCACCCCCTACCTTTCCCTTAAAAACCCCAGTTTCTCCCCAGTTCAGCCGGGAGCTCTTCATCCCTCGGCCCTTCACAGAGCTTGTCTTTTGCAATAAAGGACTTGGCTTGTGGAGCACTATACGAGGCCCTCATCTCTTTCTTGCATCACCTGGGAGGTGAACACACCTGAGCTGAGAAATCACTAAAGAGCTAAACATCAGTAGAGCTTAAATCACTGTAGGTGGGTTCACCTCCTGCTGAGAGACCTACCCTGAGCTATGGCTGTCTTTTCATTTTGGCTGCTCCTCTGAGAAGCTGCCTAATTCTGGGAGATTCCACCCTCTCGGGACAAGCAGCACAGTGAAGCCTTTGGGACTGCTCAGCACTGGGATCCACATGCCCAAGCCCAACTTGACCTGAAGGACAACCCTGCAGCAAACCCAGAGTCAGGTCTGGTTGTGATAAGATGTGCCAGAGAATACACCAGGGAATGAAGGAAATAAAAGATCAACTATTGCCCTTTCCCAGCCACCCCAGACAGGTTTGTGGGAGCATCCCAGCTTCTGGGGTCAGATGAGGAGAGCAGGCTTGCTCTTTTTGTGAGAAGCTGGAAATACGAGTGGTTTATCTGTGGCATCAGCTGTGTTTGACAACCGTAACCATTACAACTACACCTTATGTGCTGCCAGTAGCACATATGGTCTGAGGAGTCTCCTCACCAGCCTTTAGGGTCTGTGTTGGTCAGGAGAATAGGGAAAAATAGCAAAAAAGAGAGCAGCAAACAACCCACAGTGTCACCTGCTGAGCAGCCTGATGGCAAAGTACAGCCTGAAACATTATTTGCCTTTTTACTTTATTTTAAAATTACAAATATAAAATTGCCTCATTACATAAGCAATATGCAATTGATACTAATTATGTTATTTTTTTAATGAGTATTTCTACAGTGTGTGTGTTTGTTATATAGTGCCAGTAAGTGCTCAGCTGTGCCATTAGAGTGGCATAAAAGCCACATGGATCTTTATTGTTTCATGCAATGATTATTCAGTTCTTCAAGCAGGGAGCAAGTTAACCCTCCTGCATTGTTCTTTCTCTGCCTTTTATTAGCAAACCCTTCTGGAAATCCAGGAAAACCACAGCAAAAAGGATTTTCATAAAAGATGTTAGGTCAGTCAGCTTAGCATCCCAGGGACACCATGATGTGAAGAACTCAAATATCTTAATTTTTTAAATTATTTGCCTTGTTGNCTCTGCTCTGTCTGCTGGCTCCCTTCCAGCAATGCCAGGCTTGGCAAGGGCACAGAGTGGTTTGGCATGAGACAACAAAATTGGGTGGGGTTTTTTTTTGGAGGGAAGAGTAGTAATAGCATCCAGCCCTTCTGTCCTTCTTGGGGTACATCTCTTGCTGTGGCTGACTTGACCTGTTCCTTTTTTAAGGTGGGATGTGCACTGCCTTACTGGGAGCTGAGATATTTGCAGCTCCATGGCCGCCCAGTGAGGGTTTGGGGCTGTGAAAGCTGAGAGCTGTGGTGCTTGTGTGTGTAAGGGGCACCCACAAGAGCTGTGGCTCTGAGGTTTTGGAGGCTGCCTTGTGTCCATGTTGTGAGGCCATGAGTAGATAGATGTGTGAGGCTCTGGGGAGAAAGATCAGTGTGAGCTGCCCTCTACCTGAGTGTGCAAAATTAGGGATTTAGTTGTAGAAGCATCACTTTGATACTAATCAAAACACAAACCTCCTGCAAACACATTTCAAACTTGTGGCCTCCAGAGCTGACTAAACCCCACAGGACCAATCTTTGCCCAAGGAGCAGGGTAAGGTCTTCAGCAGAGCTGTAGCTGGCGCCTTTGGCAGTACACGTGCTTGCTCTGAACGAGAAGGGCAGTGCCCTTGTCACACTGGCTCACAGCTCCTTTGTGGCAATGTGAGGATGACAGCCCCCGAGAAGCACTTCCACCAAGGCTGCTGGCATATGAAGACAGGGATGGAAAATCTGGAGCAGACTTATCTCTGCAGCTCCAGAGCACTCCCATTTTTCCACTTCCAGCTCAATGTGCCAAGGTTCAGTGTGGGCTCCTGACAACTTGTCCTGGTAATTGCCAGAAGGTACCTCCTCTAATGACCCCCCTCTCAGCCCCTTAGTGCATTTCTGTGTCATCCTGCCAATCTTCCTCTCTCCTCTGCTTGGCACTTACAGACTGGTTCCTTTACCCTTGTGGGTGCCTGCTTCTTTTACCCCTGTGAGCTCCCCTCCCACACAAACACCTCTGGCTTTTTGACTTTCCAGTTGAAAATCTTTTGCCTTTTTGAAGGCCCTTGCCAGCTCTTACTTTCCCTGACCATCAGAAGGTTCTCCTCCATCTGCATTTTTCTACCTTTCCTCTGTGTCTCACTCATCTCTCACCTCCCCTTCTGCTGTCCTGGGCCCAGTGTCTAACAGGCATTACAGCACAGCAGGTTTTCTTGCCAGCCAGAAGCCTCCATGAGATGGTCTCTCATTAGAGACCAGCTGGCTAGTGAGGGTCTGCCATGAGCCAGGCCTGCAGGATCTCCCATCAAGTGCAGTAAATATCTGTAAGTACACTGCTCAGCCTCTGTGATTCTCCTGCCTGTTCTGTGGCACCAGAGAAGGACACAAAGAAGTAGTGTTAAAGAGAGGATATTATCATTTTCCCTACCCTTGAAGTGAACAATTTTGCTCTCGTATTTTGGATGGTTAATCTTCATTTTATCAATGAGGCCTTAGTGAACAGAGGCTCCCGAAAGAAGTGTGACAAAAATCACCTTCCTTCACTAGTTCCCTCCCTCTTTTTCTCCTTTCCTACTTCACTTTCTCCTTCCCTCCCCGCCATGCTTCTTCCCTTCTTCTCTCCTTTCTTTCTTCTTGCTTCAGACAGGGTATTTTTGCAGCCTTCTACATTGCTACATGGTAGCAATTACCACACTTTTAATAGTTCCTACCACTGAGGTCTTTGGCTGTGCTGCTCCATATTGCTGTGCTAAATTTTTAAGCCCTGGAAAGAAATGGGGAATGTGATGGAAGAGATCTCCTTTCTTCACCCTCATTCTCTAGCCTTGGGAAATTTCTATCTTCCATCCTTCTCCAGCAAGACAATTTCGGTTCTTCCTCTAGAAAAACTGGATTAGTGCAGTGACTTGAATCCTGGCACTGTCAGTCCTGTGGCCCATCCTTGGTGCCTTGAAACATCTTCCCATACGAGTGGTCCCCAGAACAGCTGAGCTGTGTCCTGCCCAGCCCAGCAGACCCAGACACTGACCCTGCACTGCTCCCAATAGATCCCATCACAGACTGTGGGAGCTGAGCAGTGAGTGTGGCAGAGAAGAACCTGCCATGGTGGGTCTCAGCAGCCTGCCCCTCAGAGGTGACCATCTCCTAACTGCACGCATTATCTACAAATTCCATGGCAAAAGGGCCAGGCTCCACTATCTAGGGACACCCTTCTCCCGAACGAAATTCTTGCACAGCACTGAGGTGTCTCAGCTGGTGTCCAAGGGCCAGCTCTGCCCATCCCAGCCCACTGTTCCCACCAGCCTGTTGACCTCTGTTTGCTGGGCCCTAGCTGCACTGTGGTCTCTGCTTGAACAAAGCTCCCACAGGACAGCTTTGCTTGCTTGAAAACCCTCTCAAGAACACTGTATCCAAGCCGCAGAGAGGAGCTTTAGGACATGCAGGACTCGTTCCCTGCAGCTGTGGGTCAACTCAGGGCAGGTTCTATCTCCCTCAGTGGCCCTTGGGCGTCCCTGTTCTGGCACTGCTCTCGCCAGTGGGGACAGCTCTGGGTCTCCTTTGTCAAGTCTAGTCCTAAAGTCCAATTAGTGTTGTTTATGCTCATATTGTAACTGAAAGAAAAAAAAAAAAAGAGTGATACTTCAGTAGGTCAAAGGGTGAGAAGAGATAAATGTAATTGCAATAAATGTAATTGCAGTAAATTCAATATATTGAAAGATGTTACCATTTAATTAAAAGTACATGAATTATGCATGCATCTCTTCCACTGCCTTACTGTGTGGGCTTGAGCAGTAACTGAGTACATTCAGCTCTAGCTACCACACAAAACCCACGGCTACTTAATTTCTCCCTCACACACCTAACGCTGCCAGCTGAACTTTTGCTAGGCATAAACAATGGCATACATGGGGGTTATTTAAAGTCACCTTCACCTTTCCATACTCTTGGGCACTTGAGAAGGGACATAAATCTTACCCTACCAATTTCCCCCCGAGAGAATGGAGATGGCTTTTTGGGCAAATTTTACAATATCAAGTTTAAAAATCATATTATTTAGGGATGCAGAATTTCTGTGAAGGAAAGCAATGGATTGGACCCATACCTGTCTGCTACAGAGCTATGCAGGCAGTAGCATCCTGCAGTCTTTGGGCATAAAATATGTGGCCCATGGGCTGGCTGTGAACTCCAACAGCCTGGTAAGGATGGGACAGGAGAACAGGGCTTGGTGGTGGGAAAATTGTAGCACCTGCAGCTCCCCAGAGCATCCCATGGCTGGCACTGCCACCCCCACCCTCAGGTGCTTGATGTCATCATCAGGTGCCTGGTGCTCAGCTTAGCTATACGCCTACTTAGTGCAAGCCATTTCATTAATATGGAAGAGTGACTTTTTATAAATGCTGTGCTGTCTTTCTGAAAATCTTCCCCATCAGGGCAGACTTGCCCTTTGCAGCACTGCTGAGTCTATCCTGGCAGACTCTGCCCAGGGCTATGCCAACAATCTTCTGCTAAGGGCTGCTACCTTGTCATATCTTTGATTACCAAAGGAGGTGAACACTCATGAGGGAAAACATCCCATTAGTGTTTGTGGAAATCTCAAACCAGCTATTATGAAATTAAAACAGGAAAAAAAGTGATTGGAGGAGGAGGGAGACACCTCTCCCTAATCACTTAATAGAGGCCCATACATCTCCTCAAAGCTTACAATAAATCATGCCTCATTTTAAGCAGATGTGCAAGTTAATGAAATCTGAATCCAAATATTCATCTCTAGCTAATTTACTGTAGATTTGTTCCTCATTTCCATGCCTTATGGAAATGAGAGCAAAGATATTTTTGTTGTTGTTGATTTTCATGCTTATACAAGCTCTGCCTTTTTTCTTCTAGGGAAATTTTGGCCTTGGTTCAGCAAGACACTCACACATGACCAGCTTCAGGGTGAGACTGGTCCCCCTGGCCTCCCTCCAAAATAGCCAGGAAAATTCAAACAGTTGCAGCGGAAGCACTCGCTTGTGCTGTGTGCTGTGCCAAGGCTTTAAACCACAAGATATTCTTACCAGGCACATTGGATAAGCTAGGCTTGGCTGTTTTCCTGCATGCTTTTTGGCTGATGACAAGAGTAATACATAATGAAGGCACGAAGCTGCAGCCTGCTCTGAAAAAGATAGCAGAGTTATTTTCTTCTCTGTGCCTGGAATGGTCAGGGTTTGACAAATCCTCGAGGCTGAGCTTTGCCCGTTTGGCTTGCAGTGACTCAGGAAGTGCACAGACCTCATCTGCTGTGCCAGGGTAGAGACAGGATGTGGGGCAGGAGTCCTGGGGAAGAGGTTTGTCAAGCACCATGGGGAAGGACAGCTCAGCTAGAGGACAAAAGAAGTGGAGTCCAGTGCTGTGGTCAAGCCTGGAGGATGGCTGGAGGAGTTAGGTGTCTTCAGGGACCAGGCTTCAGGAGAAGGAAGAGCCAAAAGCAGTCAAAGCCCAAAAGAGATTGTTTTCACTTTGACCTTTTGCTAGGGTGTGCTATGGGGTGTGTGCCCTGTTCTCTGCACTCTGAAGATAGACAAAGCTGCAGAAAGGCAGAGAAGGACTGGAAGTTGTGGGGAAGCTGTTGTTTTAATTTGGTGGTGTCCCTCTCCTGGTTACATTTGTGCCTCATGTGCCATTACCAGCCTGGGTCCACTGTGAGTTCTGGCTCTTCTAAGTTTGAGGCTGCCTGCAGGTTGCATCTGGGCCTGGATACATGGCAAGAGGCTTTTGAGTGTGGGATATCTTTTTGAGCATTAAATAGATAATCAAGATCAAAGTTGGATCTTCCTCAGGTGAGGAAGAGGAGACATGGAGAGAAGTCTGAGTATGGGATGTATTTCCCAAACTGAATCAGTGGGTTCTTCCCATGCAAAGAGCCACATGAAAATGTATCTGTGGACCCTGGCCTGCAGAGACTGGGATGATCTGGCTGTTTTCATTCCCTTTCCTACTTGGAGCAGGAGCTATATTATAACAGCTATGTCTGCTTTCCAGCAAAGGAACAGTGAGGAATGGTTGAGTGGGGAGTGGTTGAGAGCTGTCTTGAAATGTCTCAAGGAGACTTGAACCACTAAAATTGAGCATTTCTGAGTGACAATAAAAGAGTCTAATGAAACCCTCTGCAATGACTGAGTAAAACCCCACAGCCAGGGCAGGCCTACTGAATGGGCTTTCCTTGCCTTTAGTGTCTTGAGA
Source organism: Regulus satrapa (assembly GCA_013396955.1). NCBI lineage: Eukaryota > Metazoa > Chordata > Aves > Passeriformes > Regulidae > Regulus > Regulus satrapa. The sequence continues at coordinate 315,172 of VWZN01001878.1, forward strand.
GGCAGGGAGAGGGCTCACCACTGAACACAGTCTAAAATAAACAGAAACTGTTAGTAGCATGGGAAGCTGATAGGAACTTACCATCTCTGGGGGGCTGAGCTAGCTCAGCTGAAATGTTCCAGGAGTATGGAGACTGGTGTAAATCTGTGGGCACAAGATGCATCAAGCTTGTTCAGGGTCTGAGAGGAATAAAGCATTGCCTCCACTGTGAAGAAAGCCCATCACTCAAAACTGAAAGAGTTCTCACTTCTCCTTAGGAAAAAAAAAAAAAAAAAAAAAANACAAAAAAAAACCTGAGGGCTGGGAAATCGTGAATAATGAGGGAGAACCAATAGCCTCTCTGGACAACCTCTTCCAGTGCACGGTCACCTGCCCAGTAAAGAAGTTCTTCCTCATATTCAGAGGAAAGCTCCTGTGCATCAGTTTCTGCCCATTGCCTCTTCTATTATTGCTTTGCACTGTCAGGAAGAGCCTGGATCCATCCTCTTGGGACCATCCCTTTAGATACTCCCAGACATTAATGAGGTTCCCTGTCAGTTAGCTTTTCTCCAGGCTAAACAACAAGACCCAGAACAGGGTCAGTGAGAAGGCAGTAAGGCCTTACTGTAGCTTCAGTAGTTTCCTTACTCTGTGAAGGCTGAAGTGGTGATGGTGATGAGATTTTTGATGTTCAAATCCATTCTAATTTGAAAGTGGTTTTAAGGAAATGTGTTTTTTAATGACACATTAAAAGGCCTCCCTGCTTTAGCACTGGTTTATGTGCCAGCCAGGGCATAGGTTAGTGAAGAAAGAATGTTGGCTGATGCTCATTACTGTAGTACTACAGCTCATTTCTTACCACCTTCTATAACAAAGAAACACAAAAAAACCTTAATCTGCTTTTTAAAAATTGTCAAAAAAGCCATTCTTCCTGTTTTGTTTGGCTTTGTGTTTTTGTGAAAGCCCAGAAGTATTTATTGCCTCTAAAACGTACACTCAGAAAAAGGGAAGAAATGTGCTGGTCGAATGGCTGTCCCACTGTGATCTGTGACAGTTTCAGGCATCCTGGAGAAAGGGTGAAATAAGCCAAGGACGTCCCGCAGGCTGTCCTGGCCGGCAAAGAGAGAGACCAAGGCTGCTGATACACGCTCGATGACAACCGCCTACCTCTGTTTGGTTTAACTCAAGCAAGTTCAGAAAAATGGGCCATGGTAAGCTTCAAGGCGCCAGCACAGGGCTGAAGGACCAAGCTACAGCTGGACAGTAGACACAGTACCCAGGAGGGGAATAAGAAGAATGGGCATCTTGGACACACAGACAGGACAGGTCTTTTCACCAGGCAAGGATTTTTTCTTCTTGTCTTTTCAATGCACTTGGAAAGGATTATAATAAAATAAAAATGGGACCAGATAAGATAGGTGGAAGAAAAGAGAATCATTTAGGAGAAATAATATATATATTTTAGGGCATTTAGATGATTCTGAGTGCCAACTGGCTGAACCTAAGTGATTTAATACTGTTTTTTCTCAGCATCATCTGATCAGGTCATGTGCAGCATTTCATTTGGCACTGGTGAAAAAAAAAATACAGATTCTAACAAGCTCATCTTTTGTTCTGGAAATCAGCACCACAAACAGCTCTCGGTTTCTAGTTCTGTTCCTTTTGAGTCCATTATAACCATGATAAATGGTGCATAGCCATTTGTGTGAACTTTGACAAGGGAGGGGTGACTCACAGCAATTTTATGCCACAATGCCATATCCCGGGAGCAGAATCAGATGAGTAATCTAAGATCTTGCCTTCACGCAGTTTGCTGGTTTATCTCACAGATCTCACTGCAACAAAATGTCAATGTTTTAATACCTTTGACATTTCTTTAGGTTCAAGAGACAATAATGAATCTTTCTTGGTTACTTACTAAGAGGAGATAGTATCAGCAAAAGCAGCTAATTCTTCTTATCTGAAGAGGCAATATTGGAAATAATATATTTTTTCTTTCCTTCCCCCCCCCCCCCCCCCGCCCCCCCTCCNTAAATGTAAGAGTAACCAGCATTCAATAAGAGACTTTTAATTAACTGAAGTTACCAAACAACCCTCAAATAGACTTAGTTTCAAGCAGTGACTAAATAGATTTAATGCCTAGGAGCTATCCAAGCACCTCAGGTTGATCCTGTCTCTTCTGTTCCTCCAGACATGTACGCTCAAGGAGAGGCTACTTGTAATGCACAAGGCAGAACATGGCAGTGTTCAAGGCTTGGTAAGCAAGTCTTACCACAGCTGATGCCTGCTGCCATAAGCTGGCACAGCTCTATTGAGCTTGTGGCCTGCACAGACACCTTCTAAGGAACAGGAACAAACAGTGGAAATTAGCATATTTCATCAAGTCTCTGAAGGGTGAAGGTAGAAGACTAAGCTGCTGAGAAAAGCAAGATGATGTCTGTGATTTAGACCTGCTTGGGAAAGCTGACATTAAGTTTATATTATAAATAACTATGTTGATGCAGATGCTCCTTACTTGTAAAAAGGTAGATGCTGCTCTGAACCCTACAGATCTATAGGACAAAATTCACATATTTAATATTTTTAGGGCAGAGTAATCTTGATCTTTGAAGAGCCTTGTCAGGCAGCAACCTCATATGGTAGTTGCCATTCAGCATATGTTCTCTGGCTCAGACAAGGCATCTACACCAGGGCTGTACAGATGGGTGCTTGCACGGGGATGTTCCACCTTATCAAGCAGATGCTTGATTATGCAGCTGCTTCAGCGTTTTCAGTTCAGGCAAGAAGATGTTTGATCAATTTCGACACCATAAGAGGGTAAGATGTACCTTGAAATTGCACTGCTCAACACATCATGAAGAACATGGGGCATTTTCAAATTTATTTTCTGGTTTTGCAGTCCTGAAAGGCTTTTTGCAGAAGCAGGCCAGCCAAGTTCCAGGGACAAAACAATGGATCTGGGTTAGTGCACGGCTGTGCTATAAACCAGAGGTAGCACGGGGTTGATGTATATGCTATATAGTGATATACACTCCTTTTGCTTCCTTCCAGTTTAGTCACTATCAGTTTGAAATTAAGAAGGATTCAAAACAAAGGCATTTTCTAAAAAATGGAGGAGTGCAAAGCAATAGAAGCATGACAAGCAAATGACCCTGCAACATCTTCTAGTAAGATCAACAGGATACATCCTCAGATTCACCACAGCTGTACCACTGAACAGCTTCTCAGCTTGTGAGAAATGCTGCTTCACACTGGCAGAGCTCTGTCAGATGGTGATATTTTCCCTGCCCAGGATTAGGATCTTAGCTAGCTGGCTTAGCACTGTGTAGGAGGCTCAGTGAAGTTTCATGCATGTCCCATATGCTGCTCTTCCTCTGTAACCACTCAGGTCTGCAAATCTGCCTGAAAACAAAGTGAACAGCAGCCCTTGTCCTGCTAAGGACTGCCTGTTTCCATTCAGATGCCGTGTTTCTGTGTGAAGCATCCCTGCTGGGCTGCTTTGAGAAAGTTTCTCTGTTCCTATTATTTTTCTTCTATTCTTCATCATTGTGAGCTAAATAGTCAACAGCTGTCTTAGAGGGAAGAGGGGATTCCCACAGCAAACAGGACTTAGAGCTCCTAAATTAGGAAAGGAGGGAGGTACATTGGTAGTACTCTGTAACTCCTGAAGTGTCATCTTCCCTTTCTGATGCTCACTTACAAGATTTGCTGAATGCAAGGGCATGGTACTATCCTGTCTGCTTTGCCTTCTGCAAAGTAGGTAGGCTTCTTTTAGTGTGGTTTACTTCCAAATGCACAAACCGCATCCCCCCCCCGCCAAAAAAAACCAAAACCCAACCAAACCAAACCAAAAAAACAAACAAAAAAAAACCCAAACAAAAATGTGTTTTCTGCATGAGGTAGCATTGTTTTCTACAGGATCTTCTAAAATACCAGGAAATTTGTGAGAAGAAAAATTTTCCTTTTAAGTCATCTCACTATTGCTTATGGTCAGAAAATTCAACACTTCGGAAGTAAAAATGTGGGCTTTCTACCTTTTTCATTGAAATACAAGTGCAATAGTTCACTGCAAGCTAAAATATGAGCAACAGAGTAGACTAAATTAATCTTCTCTCAAAGATAATTTTAATGACAATGTGATTCCCTGTAAGGAAAAAAATGGGTTTGCTGTTCTTTTATAAGGGATTCTAATAGAAAAATAAAGTACATTTTGTATCATTTTCCCTTTAAGGTAGTTGAATAAGGGGATGTTTTTAATTACAACAAAAATCTCCATGTTAATAGTTTCGTTTAAAGGGCCTTTTAAATAGCTTATCAGCCCAGCTACATTCCATCCTAAAGCTTTGCAGAGAAAGATGTCTTTCATGTTGAATTTAAATGCTTATTATCCCTTTGAACTCTGCCAGTCCACTTATTTGAAATATTATTCTTCCCTTCCAGCCTGTGGAGTCAGCTCACCAAGAGATTTTGGTAACATCACTCTCTGGGGAACTGTGCTGGTTAATTTGAACCTAGAGGTAGTAGCTGAGGCTAGCTTTCTGTGACCTGCTGCCTCCTTTCAGGGCCAGCCCTACAGCAGGGACCTGCAACATCTTTCTGGATCCATCATCAGGAAAAAAGAAGCCTTGATCTCACCTGTGGGCCTCCTATGACAATAACCACTGATAGGTAATGAGTAGAGATCTCAGTTAAAAGCTGCTATCCCATGTGGTACCTACTGAGCAGAAATCCGTGGGAGGGGAAAAGGAGGAAAGATGGGCAGGTCCCTGAAAAACCACACTTAGATGTGAATGTGAATAATACCTGCAGAAGAGATTTTCTATAAAGGCTCCCACTCTTTTTCCCACTGATAGCTACTGTAAATGTTGTCTTCACTTTCAGCTTTATCTTTTGCCACACACTAAAAGCACAGCAGTGTGCAGTGCAGCTAGAGTCACTGTACTTGGCTGCATCCAGAAATATGGTTTTTTTTACTCACCTGCAATAGAGTTCAGGCATCTGACAAGGTCAGGATAGGTGAGCAGCTCCCCTGAAGGATACACAGCTGTACAAACAGGTACTGCAGGTGTTTGCGTATATTAGGAAACAATCCAGCCTGCTCACCCCTCATGCCAGGGAAAGCAATGACTCTTGGCCATGGATAAGGAATGCTACAGTCCCCTGTGGCCAATTTCTCCTCTACTGCCTGGTCATGGAGGTTTGAGGAACTAATCTGTGAAAAGGGACTGATGTAAGCCAATAGGAACCATTGCTCCAGAGTGCACAAAGCCAAAGGTTTGGCTTTTACTTTTACTTCTGCACAGCCCTGTGAATTGCCATCCTATTTGCTCCTCCTGGTAACTGGAGCAGTGAAAGCACTTGACAAATGGATCCAAATACCATGCTCTTGTCAGTGCAAGTATTGTATTTACCAAAGGTTTCACCATAGATTCCTTATGAAGGAAGGGTATGCACTTTGCTATTTCTGCTGGCTGAGCACACCTGTGAGCTGGAGGTGGCAAACAGGTGTGCTGCTGCCTGTTATGGTTGTGCACACAGAGAGGAAGCTCTTCTGTCTGCAAATGTCCAATGCAAGTGGGAGGGTTTCCAGGGGAAGGGCAGCCAGGACTGAAGAGGAAAGTTTGGGTTAAGAGAACATGCTGAGGGTTCATATCTGTTCAGGCTCTCTGCCAGCCCCTTATTGGGTCGGGTACCTGTCAAACCTTCCCAGTATGGGAACAGATAGAAGGAAAACAGGACATGAAAATGAAGACTTCTGATGACAGAGGACAACCCCTGAAGAAAAGGGAAAGTGAGGTGAGCATCAATTGTTTAAACAAGAATCAAGGAAGCACAAGAAATGTTTATTTTTGTGATTGTGTCTACATGCTTGTTAAGCTAGTGCTTGTTGACACAGCTTATATTGTCCATGTGAGCATCCCTCAGGCCCATGGCCAACTGTCTCACTAAATGTTTTACATGCAATACCTGTAATAGCATTCCTGTGTGGAATGGGGCAGGATGACTCTATTAAAACTACAGTGCTGTGGAAGAGCGGGAATAGCTCCATTTTCCCCAAAATATGAAATGTTTCCCTTATAAGAAATGCAAAATGCTGCTGGGTCACTTCTTTAATCAAAAAAGTAAAGTGAAATAGTCTTCTACTAGGAAATTGTGACTTCACTTAGCCGTAGTTCTGAAGGTCAGTTTTATAAGCATGGGTCACAACTGCAAGAATGTGCGCAAGTCTTTACAAGTAAATGGTTAAATATGCTTTTGACAGTTGTCCCCAAAGCAGAGCTCAAATAGAAAAGAGAAGATAAAAATAAACATTGCTCAACCCTTTCATTCATTACAGGCTGTCAAATGGGACAGGTGCTGTGGAAAAACCCATGTGTGACTGTGTCATTAGAAGTTGAGTCATCATGCGAGGGCAGGGAGAGGGGTGGAGGGGCTGGGGTGACTGCAGTAACCTTAACATGGACTGATCCTTAGAGAACAGCTGGTCAGAAGCAGGAGTTTCTTGTGTTTTAACAACTTTCTTCAAACTGAGAACCAAAAGTATAACTTTCCCATGGATACACACTAAGCAAAGTACCCAAATTCTCTTCCCAGATGCTGTTAAACACTTTTTGGCACGCAAAATAAATATGAATACAATAAACAACACCATGATGTAATAAGTTTCAACAACATGGTAGATGCAAAGAAGAACTCTGATTCCCAAAAAAGATTAGAAAACCGAAGCCTTGTTCTTGACTTTCACTTTGAGAATATTATCAGCATAAATACTTCAGTACAAATGAAAGTTCTGATGAGTTTGAGCTTTTTTATTTGTGTTGTTTTAGCAAACATGAATGTTTCTAAATATACTTCAGCTAAATGCTGAGACATTTCATGAGAAGAAGCATTGTTTACTATGGAAGAAAAGAGCTGTGCTGTTTTGCAGTCCCTAGTGCCACACACGATTAACTCTACCCTTGAGGGATGCCCGGAGCTGGGACTACAGCAGCATCCGGTCCTGTCTGACATGACTATTTTGCCCAGAGCCTGCACAATTAAATCACATCACCTCCTCAGCCAATTGCACACTCTATCCACCTGCCATATCTTCCTTCAGCACGTGGCCAGGGCACAAGGGAGTGCTTAACTAGGCCTAAGGGAGTGGAAAAACTTATTTCTCATGGTTCAAAAGAATGCTCAGAGGGCAGATTTTAACTGTCTGTATCACAGACTAAATACTGTTTAACTGCTCTTTCTATGTCTGGGTTCAGGGTTCGTGCTCATCAGCTCTTATGGAGAAAAATGTTGCTGTCACTGTGGCCTGAGCTTGGTAAAGATGTTTGGTGTCAACTCAGCAACACTGCGACTGTGTGTGAGGAGTGGCAAGAAAGCCTCTGTTTAGTGCTCTTTTGCTCTCCACTGCTACATTTTTGGGTGGTTGACATATGTGATTATTTCACAATGGCAGGGAGAAGGCTCTGTGTACATGTGGGAGAACCGGCTGCCAGAACAGGGGAGCTTGTGTTTCTCTTCAAGTACCAGATTGATGTCTGGATTTTTTTCCCCGTTTTCTTTTTTTTCCAATTGATGAGCAATGTTTTTAGTAAATGCTTAGAGACTGTTTTCCTGTCTCAAATTGGCATAGCAACAGCCTCAGAACAAAACTCAAAAGCATCAGCTTAATGACATACTGAAATGGCTTCAGAATTCACAACATGCTCTTATTTTTTTCAAGTGTAAGGGAAAGGGGGTACTGCACAGCATGGGCTGTTGGAAACCTTTCCTCCAGGCACGTATTAAATGCCAAATGAAGATAAGCCAGTTAAATACTTATTCTAAATCAGTTTTATCCTTATAAACGTCTATATGAAAAATATTGAATCAGTCCTAGGATATATTACATACCTGCCGATTAGAAACTAAAAACAAGTTCAGTATTCTTAATGGCTTGGGTTGCATGAAGATCTTAACTAGAAAATCCCGACCATCTATCAATGCTACAATTTTTTCAGTTAATAGAAGAAAAGAGGTGTAAGAGTGAATAGAGATCCCAAATTTTGCCTCAAACAACCATCAAATATGATGGCTATCCCCTAAATAGTATAAGTGTATAATACATATAAGTGTTTCTTAATCTTGTCTTTTGCAAAATGTTTTGCTCTGTTCAATAACACCATTTCACTAACATTCCTGTATTCTAGAATGTCTGGATAAATAAACCATGCTGAACTCTCAGTTCATTGGTTTTGTGAGTAGTAAACCTGACTTTGCTAATTTAAATATTAGTAGCAACTTACATAAATGACAATTTAAAAATGCCTCTGTTTTTAACAGAGTTTACAAGCAATTCAAAACAATATATCCAGACTCTCCAAAGTTTTTTGTTGTTGTACTACTAGCAGAACTATGGGATCTTTTCCACATCAGAGTAGCTTGTTCTGTGTTTAGTTTGTCCCTGCATCCATGGTTCAAAGACTCCTATGCACCCTGTGGATGCTGCCAAACCAAAGTAAGGTTTTTGAGAGCATAACTCTTCTCCATTAGTGAGGATTTCGTTGGTACCCAAAGCCTTCGGTATGACTAATTTCCCCTTGTTTTTATGTAACAAAAGAACAGGTTATTTTAAAAAGTAAATTAAGCCATTTGTGCACCGCACTGGCTCCGCCTTCTACGGACATGCCTATAGGTAGTGACATGCACGGAAGGAAGTTTGAGACAAAAGCTGGAATTTGGGCTGGAATTTCCCTTCCTTGCTGTATAACTCACCCTTACCGTCCCACAAACCTTTTCCTTGCTATTGCTTAAGAACTGGGAAGTCTCACTTGCAGTTCCACTGGTTGTCCATCATTTTGCACGTGCGCCTTGCTCAGGACGACCAGCAGGGATGATCCCGGCTGCCCCAAGCTCCCCGAACTGGCTCTAAGGGGCTCCCCGGGCAGCGTCCTCTCCCATCCCCCTCCTGCTAGCAGAGAGGGAAGAGCCCCGTTTCCCGTCCCGGTGGGCGTATATTTTTCGGGGACCCGGCCGTCCCTCGGTGCCGTGGTGCCGCTCGGCGGCGGGCGGGTGCCACTGCCAGCCCCGGATCCCCGCGGGACGCGGCTCCGCGGGGGATGCTCCGGCACAGGGAAGCGCCTGGCACCATCGCCGCCGGCCGCGTCGTGCCCAGCGTAGAGCCGCCCGTCTCCTGGGGACACTCTCTTCTGTCTCCGCGGTTTCTTCTCCCTCGTCTGCCCCTTTCCTCAGAAACACCCCAGAGCTGCGCTTGCGGCTATAACACAACGCGGTATTGCACTCGCAGGGCAGAGGGAGAAAGCATCTGTCCTGCAGCCTAAGCCCAAAAATTAGTGCAGAGAGCACTGCGTGTATTTGGGCAGGGGGCCAACAGCACCAGGAGCAGCAGGGGTGGCCGGGATGCTCCATCCCAAAGTCAGACTAGGAGCATGTTCCCAGAGCCTGGGAGCTGCTCTTCATCTGCGCTTCAAGGACTCCAAGAGAAAGAGAAAACTGCCCTAACCCCGGAATTTATTCATGGGTTGTTAGAAACAAAGCACACCCTCCAGTAGTCTGCACCCAGGAGGGGCCAAGGCCTATGTCCCTCAGATCCCCTGGCTGAAGATGCCTCAGTCAGGACATACAGAAAGCACCTTCACTGCAGAGCAGCGAGCCAAAAGGAGCTCCTCTGCTGCTTTCTCTCACCCACTCCTTTTAACTAGAAGATAAGGAGATTACTATTATTATTATTATTATTATTACATTAACAATATTATCATTATTATTATGACTCAGAGATATCTGTATTTGGACTGGGAAAGGTTGTTATAAATGGGTATTTTCCAAGAGGCAAACTTACAGGACTTTTATTCTAACTCTTCAGGTGAAGTCTCATAAGGGAACAGAGTTCCTCTTTTTTTTCCCTCCCACATTTCTGAATTCTTAAATAATTAGGATAAAATGACATTGTCACATGTGGAATTAATTGAAATAATGCTGCTTAAACTCTTTAAAACCCAAATTCCTACGTAAATGAACTCGTTGCTAATACAAGCTGAATTTTTCTGCTCTCCAGGCCAACTTCTGCACAGTAAGTGGTATTTATGCACAGGGAGGCCTCAGTGTAATTCCCTTTATTGCGAGTTCTAATAAAAGGCTGCTCTGTTTTGGCTCCTTATTGGAATAACACTATAAATAACCTCTTTGTAATGAGGACTTTTAAAAAAAATGTGAAACATTTTGGTCCAGAACCTCCTGGTGCAGATTGTGCCACCATCTGGTAGATCTGGCTTTCAGGGTAGATATACCTCCCAGAACTGCATTCTGGCTGGAGTAGCAAAAAATGCCAGAAGATAAAAAAAAATGCAGACATGAGAGAAAAGTTATAAGCTACCTGATGTAAACCAACACAGACACATACAAACACCCAAACAAACAAACAAAGCTGCAGTTAAAATATACTTTTGGAAGGGTCCATAGTGCTTACTGATGCAAAACTCATGGTGTTTTATTTGGACGTGGCCTTTAGATTGGTGTATGTTATGTGCTTGTGGAAAAGAGCTTGGAGATATTGTTTTTTCCTACATTAGATTAATTTTACAGAAAGACTGCTGTTGTGGGCAGTAATGGCTGAAAAGGCATGATCACTCTTGAAGCAAGACAAGATAGGAAACTCAGTGACAGCAGAAAATGAAAAATTCACCAGTGCTGAGAAAAAGATGATCTAGGGATCTAATGCAGTTTGGGGTTTTTTTGTTTGTTTGTTTTGGGTTTTTTTTTTGGTTTTTTTTTGTTTTGTTTTGTTTGTTTTCTGGGTTTTTTTGTTTGGTTTTTTTTTATTATAGCATATTTAGAGTTTATATTTTGTTGCATTTCTCCAGAAGATCAGAAGTAATACCATGCTTTCAGAAAGCTCACTCATCTCTTTTGTGAGCTGCTTTCAGAAACAGCACACATGTTTTTCTTTTGTAATGCTCTGGTTTTTCTACAGCAGTCACTTAGTTTTCACTTTTCTCATAGGAGATGTACTTCATCTATTGGCATTTGACATATTTTCCATCATCATTCTGTTTTGTACATTATGAAAAAGCTCTGCTTGCAAGAAATTCCTAGCATTTTTTCTCCCATGTCATAGTCTGAGTAACCAGCACCACAATCATGCTTCTGTAAAGTCCCAGGTGGTTAATTAGAGCATAGGATAAATGACTACTAATTAAAACTTATGTTTCAACAATTTCTCAATTTATTGTTGTTTAGTAAAGTAAAGCCCAAGATAAATTACTTGCAGAGTAGATACATTCCCCACACTGAACAAGACCATTGTAAGAGTTTGAGAAAACTGCATATTCATTACAAACTCTGGTTCAGCTTACTACAGATTTACAGTAAGAAAATTGCTGTCTCAGGAGTAGTTTTCTCAATCAGCACTGATGGATACATACTAATTTTTCAGTATGTGTTGATTGGATGGAAATGATTAGGAGAACTAAACAAGATTGATTTTTTTTCCCTGTCTGTAATATAAACTATGACTTATCCCTGAAACTTTTATTTCTAGTCCAAAGGATGCAAAAACCATGAGACTCCAGGGGAAAGATATACTTTGAATGACAATAACAGTCAAGAAAGAGGGCATTATGGGCCTCAAGGATAGGCTGGAGATAAATCTGGTCTCCAGTCCTAGGAAGACACCCGTAGACTGAGTGCTAGCACCACAGAATTGCCTGAGTAGAGAAATTAATCATCCAAAGAATTTGACTGCTAGATTCCCCCGAGACAGGAGGCGATGGTGCAAGAAGTGGTGGAAATGCTCACATCTCTAACTGAACAAAAGCAAGAGGGCTCCTGCTGCCAGTGGATGGCAATGCCTTCCAACCTGTGGCTCTGACACTGCTTGTTTGTGTTGCCTCTAAGGTGTTACAAACCTGTGCAAACTGAGAAATATGGCATTCAGAAAGTTCAGGCCTTGGAGGGTTAAGGCTGCTCATGCAATTGCAGTTTGGGCTCCTTATGATAATGCTTTTTTTTTTTAAATGACAACCTCAATTATTTAATTAGATAACAATCCTTCCTGCAGTACTGCTGGCAGAGCTGTTAGTTGCAGTGTAGACCTTTCTGTCTGGTGAAAACTGACGGTATTCATCAGAGCTCCACCTGTCTCAGTGTAATGTTGCTTCCCATGAGCAACCCAATTTTGAGATGGGGACAACCTTCAGGCAAGCACAAGAGGTTCTACCAAGCGACAAAAAATTGAGGAGTATTTTAGTTTTAATTTTTAAGGATTTACTAGGAGGAAGGTCAGTCTCTGAGCCATATCTTCACTTTAGAAAATCAGTGCAGCTCCACTGTAATCACAGTTAGTTATCTCAGCTGGCAGATTTAAAATGATAGGTGTCATGTAGGCACAAACAATACATGACAAATATCCTAAGTGTTTATGATAACTGTGAAGCATTGCCCATATCACAGTGTGCTAAAGCCTGTTCCCAGGGAGGAAAAACCAGCATGCAGCTGACAGCTGCTCCCTCACTAAGCAAACACTTCTTCAGGCACCACAACCCTCGGCTCACTATTTCAAAAAGGGAGATGGGGGGCCTTCATCAGAGTTAATTATTGCCATAAAGAATAAGCTGCAGCCTTACTTTCCTGTTAACCTGATTTATAAGGGCTTTTCTATTGCCATTTGTTTCCTTGTTATCCACTAGCCTGCTAAAGTTCACCAGGCTCATGAGGTAGGAAGAAAGACTGACTCAATATTCTGCAGTTGAGCTTGCTGCTGCTTTCCTATAGCTTTTTCCATATGCTATTGTGGAACATGTTGAATTTGCATGCAACTGGTATTATTTTCACAACTTATTTTTTTTTCCCTCATGTGACCATTCCTCTATTTGCAGAGAGAAATAGCATGCTACTCCACCAGACTAAACCATGGAGATGTGAATTAACATCCTCCACTTGATGCAGCTGAGCACACTCCGGTATGACAAGCAACTGCTCAGCCCAAGGGAATGAACTTATCTCTAATGCAGCCAAGTCTTGGGCAGTCTCAGTGCCCCACTGAAAAGTAACTCAGTACAGTCATTGGTACTAAAAAAAGAAAATATTTAAATTGAGGGTTATTTTAATTTCCAGAATATTACAGACTGATGTGTCTTCTTCCCTCTCC
>VWZN01001878.1:329431-372181 GCA_013396955.1 Regulus satrapa
GGGGCCGGGGCCGCACGGGGTCCGAGTGCCTGCCCGGCTCTCCGCAGCGCCCCGCCTCGCTCCGCGGGCATCCCCGGACTCGGGCATCGCCCCGGGAGGGAGCTGGGGCCGGGGCCGTTCGCCTTCCCGCAGAGCGGGGCCGGCCGGCGGCGCCTCGCTTTCCCCTCTCGCAAAGCTTTGCGAGCTGGTACCGTCGAAAGGAGTCCTGTGCTGTGTGGGCTTCGAAAGGACGTGTGATACCCTGAAGTGTAAAGAAACAGCACGGTCGTGGGGTATTTTGAATTTACAAATGGCGGAATGTTAAAATTCCACTTTTGCGGCTAGGCTGCATTGAAAACCATTTGTTCAATGGATTTGAAAATAAGTAGCGAATGAAAAAAATTGCATGTCCTGTGACCTGTGTGTCAGTAATGCGCTGCTACACGCTGCTGTGAAATTCTGCAAACTTATTTATCAGGGTAATTTATCTGGCCCTTGATACAGTTAGTGCAACTGTGATTTGCAGCTTACAGCCGCATACTTTCTCTGTTGGTATTGTCAGAAATCTAGGGAAGTGAATCAGGGCTCCCGAATGCCCAAAGTTGTCTAGGTCAAAAGTTTGTGTGCTGGTGCTGTAAGTAACTGCAGTGTTCATTTCCTACTCAATGAAGCACTTCTGCTACGCAATGAAGCATTTTCAGAGGACTTTCTAGTTCCACAGCTAGCACTTTGGTTTTCATCTGGCTAAGTAAAAGAACATCTTAGTAAAATATCCGTGCTTATGCAGCAGACACCAGCTCCCACAAGCCAAGACTGAATAGGTCTGCTAGTAAACGTTCTCACTTTCTCTTTGGTATTATAGTCCAGCAGACAGGATTTCGTAGCTTTCACTGTCTGGCTCTTCTGCGCCTGCCTTCGCAAGTGATTGCAGGCCATAACTGCAGGCAATTCCCTGTACTGTTACTCTCCTACCTTTTACTGCAATGTGTGTTTTATTTTACTTCATAAAGGACGATGTATTATAAGGTCCTTTCAGAAGCAATTCCTACAGCTCTGCGCCTAGTGTCTTGCCTGCATTTATACCTAGTGCTGCCATTTATGGCTAAGGAGTCAGTTCTCTTACAGATTTCCTGAGGGGACTGGGAGTGCACAGAGAGCTGAGCGGAGATCCCTAATTGTTAGTTGACTGCAATAGTCCATGGTCCTACTGCCTTACATTTAACTTTTGCCCTCCAGCATTCTTCTCTCTCCTTGATGAATGTAGAAAACCTTAGAAAAGTTTTGGTTTCAGTTATTCTATTATTCTATATTCAGTTATTCTATTATTTTATGTTACCTTGGTACCTGAATCCAGGACCATCTGAGCAGTGGATTGCGTACATGGCAAAGTAGTCACTGATCTGAACAGTTCAGATATCAGTAAAGTATATGCTACTGGAACGCCTTCTCTTTAGTATTACTGATTTTTAGTCCTTGTATTTTATTTAGCAATGATTTTGTCTGATTTTACAGGTTACCCTTTCCCTACTGCTCCTCCTGTTGATCCATTCGCAAAAATCAGAGTGGATGACTGTGGAAAAACCAAGGGATGCTTCAGGTCAGTCTGAGATAAGAGTGCAGATACCTTTATGTTTACCGGTGTTGACTTTGGTTAGTGTTTCAAGGCAATTTTAATAAATGTTTGTTATTTAAGAACAAACTTCATAGTACAAGATCTATTATTTGAGCACACTAATTTAAGAATACATGTCATAGTTATGGACCTACAGTTCTTTCTTGTATTTTCATGAAGCACTTAAAAAACAGAGCAAGCAAGGTCAATGGAGTAATATTTTGTGTTATTGTTTTCTGTACTGTTCAAATACCATACATTCTTGCACTAAAAGAGTAATAATTGCAAACAATTAATGCCACTTTATGTAGCATTATATGCAGAATATATGCTGTGCTGCCATTTTACCAAAATAGATTATTTTAGTTTTTTTCTTGCAAAACCTTAATTAAGTTCAGTAGCAGGAAATTTCAAGGAAAAATTATGTATATTTCCAATTCTATTTAGGTATGGTAAACCTGGCTGCAATGCAGAGACATGTGACTACTTTCTAAGTTACCGTAGAATAGGAGCTGATGTTGAATTTGAGTTGAGTGCCGACACAGATGGCTGGGTGGCAGTGGGATTTTCCTCAGACAAGAAAATGGTAAGATATGTGCAGTTTTTCATGCTGGCAGTATAAACACTTTCACATGCTAGGATAGAAATGGTTTATATACATTTATATATTTGATTGGTGAGAAACAGAGAATATAAGGTAAAACTGGCTTGCTGAAAACAAAGCACCATTCAGTAGCTCCCCCGGGAGCACTGCCTCACAGAAAACTGCTTCATCCTTCCTAACATCTCCTTTCCCTTCTTCTCTGAGAACTACAACAGTATTTCAGTTCAGCTCTGAATGTTTGAATGTCACTAGCTTTTTGGCTTTTTGTTAGAAAAGCCCTCAGGGATAAGCCAATTCACATGGAAATGTCCTGTTGCGCTTTATGTCAGTGTAAGTTGGGCAAAGGACACATCATTAACTGAATAGCAAATAATTTTATTCTTCAGAATAAAATCATCTGACTTTCAGCAGTATAATTTTTTTTTCACTGTTTAACTTGGGAAATTTTTGTGTTCCTTTCATACCTCTGTATTGTTCCAGGGAAGCCACAAATGTGTAAGAAAATGACTCCTGCTAATTTAAACATTTATGCTTAAAACCACATTCTTGTTAAAATTTCTTTTCTCTCTTCTGGATTTTTTATTTTGTCTTATTTTATGTTTATTCTTGTACTTACTTTTTCATTCAAAAGCTTCACTTTTCATTGAGTTTCAATGAGCAAAACAGTAAGCATGTGATGTGTGGACTTTAAAAAACCTGGGCAATAGGTGACTTATGCAAAGACATTTTGTCTGTGATCCTTGGTGAAATGTTTAGGATTAAAATGCAGTTTATAATATAGATGTTTGTGTACATAAACTCTCCTGAGTATGTAGAAGGACCTATGTCCTAAATCACAAGTCAAAGAAAGGTCTGTTTCTTGTGGTGTTGAAAGTAGCAGTCTGCAAAAAATGCAGGAATTCGATGTCCTGGGCTAGGACCCACAAGAAATGAATTGGAAGACTTGCATTGACTTCACAGCATTTTTACTAGACCCAGAATGAGAACTAGAAAATGTGAGGACAATTGCTTCTCAGTCATCACTACATTTGTTTTAATATGACACTGTAAATAAACACAATGACAATAGAAGGTTTTTGTGTCATAAAGAACAGTTCATGTCACAAGAAACTGTTTGTGGTTTTGATGTAAAGAACAGCTTTACAGCCAAATTTTGGGAAGAGTTTTGAAGCTTGCCAATGCATGTACTCAACAGGGTTCTCAAAGCCGCTCAGCGCCTTTAAATATTTGTCCCCAAGCTATCAGATGGTGTTACCAGTTTGTAACTCTGCTGTGGACCCCAGGGTCCCACTGCCCTCTTCTCATCAGACACTTGGAAACCAGGTTGCACAGCAAGCAGCAGGTTAAGTCTGAGCTTTTGGTAAAAATAATAAAGGAAGTGTAAAGTAAAAAGTTTTGCTTCCACATTTGCTCTGCATATCATGTAGTGTTTATATGGGCTAAACCAGCTAGCATCTCTCTTCCTCTCTGGCTCCCCTGCTGACTTCATCTTTTTCATAACTTTCAGGATGTTTTAGTGTCCTGGGATGCAGGCTTTGATGAAAAAATGGCTCTGGGTCAAAACAGCTTAGCTGTGAGAAATGGGCTGTGCTTTGGAGGCCCTAATCAAAATGGTGTGGCCTGGATAGCTTCAGAAGTTAAGGAAAAAAAACCTACTTTGTGTCCTCAATAGATTTTTTTTAAAGTACTATGACCTATTTCTTTGTCTCAAATAACATTATGCTTTTCCACTTTCAGGCTTTTGTGCCTTAGCAGGATTTTGAAATGTCATTCCATTAACTGAGATTCAGATTTTTCCTTTCCTTTTTAGCTTTTTCCTTCAGTATAAAAACATCTTCATTTCTGCCTCTTTAAGCCAGAGTGAGGGTACTTAAAAATTAGACATTTGTGCTTAGATGTATAAAAGTTAAACTTGGGAAATAAGTTATGGAGAGCAAGGATAGTCTCAAGACAGAGGCTGGAAAGGTTGTCTGCAGCAGCACCAAAGTACAGAAACTGTTCAAGCATGTGTTGTACCTAGTTGTCCCCTCTTTCCCCTCACTTGTGGCACATCTTTTACAAATGCACATTGCAATATTCCCATAGTGATGAAATGCACCCTCTTCCCCTGTAATAAAGAACTAAGGGATGATCACACTAGCAAGCATAATGTCTTTCATCAGTATGAGATATCAGAAAGATGGGTATGTGTTTAATACAAGACTGGTAGCTGTGGCACTCATCCAGCTTGGATAGTGGTCTAATGGCTCTTGGTGCTAAGGCTCCTATGAGGTACTCTCCCGAAGTTAATGCTCATCCCTGTGCTCTACCACTCTGTCAGTCACCTTGAGTAACAATTCTAGCAACTGCTTTCGTATTTTGATGAATTACATCTACAAATAAGTGGCTCCTTCTTCCTTTTTTCTGTTGGTTTTTGGTGGCTGTTTATGCTAAGTGAAAAAGCACATATTGACTACTTTTTTCTTTGTATCTTCTGGTATACTGTATTCTGTTATTATGTGCTGAACATTTCTTATAAGAAATAAAAGAGATATGAGAAATTATGTTCTCTTAAGTGAACATAAGAAGAGATTAGAAAAGGCTTACAGTAACTGATGCTATTATTTTCTAGTATGTAGTAGGTTTATTTCCTCTGTCTCACTAAAGTATATTGGTTTTCTGTCCATGATTTGATGCAGTGGATTTTGTACACATCAGGGATTCAAGACTGTCACATTTTATGAAGCAATATGCCAAAACTTCACAAATAACAAAAGAAAGCAGCCTTTCACAGATCAATTAATTATGTGATGTCAGAGTCAAGATATATCATATCCTACAAATATATGTTAGGATATATTTGTATATAGAAAGATCCAGAAGAGAATTCAGATATAGTAAGGGTATGTAACTATTGATAGCCACTTAACGTGCTTTTCAATCTTACTGGAAACACCTGGTTAAGAAAACAAATATTTGTGTGTATATATATATATATAAAACTTCAAAAAAAGGGAAAGAGCATCCCAGGTCTTGATTTGTTTTGAATAATTAAAATGTTATACATAAATGAGGAAGTGTTTTGTGACCCTTTTGTTTTCCACCTTCCATTTTTTTCCTTTTAACCTTGTAGGGAGGAGATGATGTCATGGCTTGCGTTCATGATGACAACGGAAGAGTCCGAATACAGCACTTCTATAATGTTGGTCAGTGGGCTAAAGAAATCCAGAGAAATCCTGCTAGAGATGAGGAAGGGGTTTTTGAAAACAATCGTGTAACATGTCGATTCAAGCGTCCTGTGTATGTTCCCCGAGAAGAAACCATTGTAGACTTGCACTTGAGTTGGTACTACCTGTTTGCTTGGGGTCCAGCAATCCAGGGTAAGTTGATCGCCGTGTTACCAACTGAATTGATGTGCCAAAATTCACAAGTCTGTCAATTACACGATTCTTACTAGACACACCCTCTCCCCCCCTTATTTTTAATGAACTAAAATGCTGGCAGCATAAGGCTTAAAAATGGATAAAAAAAAGACAGGAGCCCAACATGTCTAGTTTTCATGACTATATATCTACTATCCCCACTTCCTAAAGCTGAATTTCAAAGAACTTCTTAACCTGAAGTTCTTAATTCCTTTGAAATATGCTTGTTGTTAACTTTGCATTTAATTTATTTTATTCAGAAATTTAATTTAATTTCAGAAAGCAAAGAAATGAGTCTACTCCCTGACAGTGTAATACTGCATGCTTCCATAGGTTTGAAAACCACCTGTCTGCCTACCTGTTTCTTCAGTAGAGTTATAGAAAAAATTGCATCTGACATGATTTCTTTCTGTCCTCACCTGCTAAAGGTTCTATCACTCGTCATGATATAGACTCTCCACCCGTGTCAGAGCGTGTTGTCAGTATTTACAAGTACGAAGATATTTTCATGCCTTCAGCTGCCTATCAGACCTTCTCTTCTCCATTCTGCTTGCTCCTCATTGTGGCATTGACCTTCTATTTATTGATGGGAACCCCGTGACCAATGGAAAATAGCAAGAATTTGGCAGTGGAAGTTTCTCAGGATGGACGGCTATATGGATGGACAAAGCATTTTTCTATTGGAATTTATATCACATCACCATCCTCATCTAGCTGCTTTTGAACATAGTTAGCTTCTCAGAAGAGTCAAATAACCATCTCCTTTGAGTGGTGACAAATCATTTAAGAATAATCAGTGAACACATAGGAGAATATTTTCAGTGTTGTGATGACTTGCTTAAGGAACATGAGACTTCTGTAAAATCAATCTCTGTGTGTGTGTGTGTGTGTGTGTGTGTGTGTGTGTGTTTGGGAGGGGTGCCTGTATGTGTGTTTAGGTGAATTTAGTGATGGACATCTTACCAAATAACAAAAATGCCTTCCAAATTGTTACAAAAAAGCAAATTTCGGAGAACACTGCAATGCTGTGCTGAGCGCTGTCTAGAGCAGAGACCACGACTCCAAGTGCAGTTTCTGATCTTAAGATGTGGAAACCAACACAGCAGTATAAAACTTGCCCTTCAATAGTGGACAGTTCTGCCAATTTATTTTTCAAAAAATATTTATCAAAGTGTACTTGCTGTGGTACTTTCCAAAACTAAATTTGCATATTCAAGCATTAGCATGATTTTTTTTTTCGACAGGAGGAGGTGATGAATGTCTTTATTGTGTTTCAACAGCCTTTTTGAAAGAAATGTCTACTACTTCTAAGAGTGGGATATAAAGTAATTTAAACAAGGGAAAGGGAGAATATAAATTCTCCATACAGAGGAAAAACAGGTATAAAACATGCAGAATATAAAAGTTCCTAACAAGCCATAGGATGTCCTCCTAATAGATTAAATCAAATTTTCTCATTTTATGAAAAAACACAGCAATTTTGCTGGCATGTAAATATATTTTTAAGTAATTGTGCAGTAGTATTACGTAATCTCTTTTTCTGTGTTGTATGCCACTAAATCCTATTAATGTTAAGGGTGACTGTGGGCAGCTGGTGTTATCTTACAAAATATATAAATGAGATTACTTGTAAGGAAATACAGGGATTAATAAGAACAGCAGTATCTTTCATTCATCAAATCACTGCTAAAAAATTGGTATTGTGGAAAAAGTTGAGCTAAAAAGGAAACACATTAGTTGTTTTCATCACCAATAAGTAGTAGAAGAAGAATGCTAAATATTAGAGAGATGAAAAGTGTCAAAATGCATTTATGAGCCACAAAATATTATAAAAAACTTTGAGTGGAGAGTTTCTGTTCTTCACATAATAGGAAGTGTATGACACCTTTACATGTAGCAGTCAAATGGGCTTAGGTAAGGTTACTCATTCACTTTCCAACTTAAACTAAAATTCTACTTAAGTAGAATTAAAATCGAATGTGCCAAAGTTTTATCTAATGTGGTACACTTGAGGACTCTCTAACATGGAATCTGGTAATGTATATATAATGCAACTCTTTCTATTCTCATTGCTGCATGGAGTATAAAATGATTAACTAGCTTGGCTGGGTTTGCATCATTATTCACAGGTTGGTGTTTGTAGACTAAGTTTTTTTAGGCTCAGAATTCTTCAAACCTGTACTTAAAGTATATTAATTAGCATGAAGATGAACTTATCTTCATAACAAACACTTTATCCATATTTTAAAAGATTAATATTTTATATTTTCATTGATATCTTTAAGAATTTGTTCACTTAAAATTACTGGACAAGAGTTCAGGATAGGGAAGAGAAATTCAGAAAAGAACTTTTAAAAGTGCATACATAAGAAGTATAAATTACTTCTCTCAGCGTGGTTAACTTAGTCATCATGTGATCAAGTAGAGACCACCTAATAAGGTCTGCTTTGGCCCACAACAGCTGTGTAATTTAGCCTTAAGATTGGCTGGAGCAGATAAGCAGAAGCCTGGCTAATGAGCTTTACATTCAGCAAACAGGTGAAGTGAAGAAATCATTAGGGGAAATTTTCCTCTTTTGTGCTAATCTGTAGGCAGCTGAGATACTGCAGCTCTTTCTCAGAGCCTGAGGGCTGCTTTAGTTTATGGCTTGCTGTTTTACTGTTTCAGCCATTTACTTGATTACCCACTAAAGGGCTAATTTAATAATTTAAAGGTACTGAACTTGGATAGAAACCCAGTTTGGCTTCTCTTTTCTTCTTTAATAGAGCTTTGGATTTAGGATAGCCTGGTTGGACCTGAGCACAAAGGTATGTGATGGATGACAATAATAATACCAGGGTAAAATAGTGTGACAGCTGTCTGTCTGCTTTCTACATATATGGAGCCAGATGTGGTTAAAGTTCAGGATTTGAAGCAAGAGCAAAGTATTTTACATTATTTTTATTACTTTTTCAGATTACTTAACAGTGTTCTGTGTTTTTGTCAGCATGTTTTGTTGGGTACTAGCTGAAATGTGCACTTCTAAAAAATCTTTCACCTGTGCTTCACACACTACTTAATTAGCCTAATAAAGTGTTTATAATCAAAAGGGAGGAAATAAAAGGCCCCTGGAAACAACAAAACAATCTACCATCTGACATTTAAATGTATGGTTGAGTTTAGCACTGAGTTTATCTGAGTTCTTTTTCACAGTGGGAAAATCAGAAGTATGGAATTCAAGTTGACCAACAAAGAAGGTATGAGTATCTAGAAATTAGTAGTTGGGATGAAATCTGAGGAGAAAAAAATTAGAAGTGAAATGTGATATGTAAGTTCATATATTTGGTAAATCTTAATTTGAGTGAGGATAGTACTTGTCATGGAGAGTGTTTTGTTTTTCACGTTTTGTCTTCTTGTCTTTCTTTGTAATATTGTAAAGCAGGATTTATCCCTATTACACAAAGTTAATATGAAGTAACAGACTTCAAAGTAATTTTTAAGTGATCATGGCACTTTAAAGAGTTTTTTTTATTATTTTTTTCTAGTTGACTGTTGCCAACACAACCTAGAAGAAAGGGCCCGCTTTGGAAAAGGAGGCAGATATTTCCTACTCCAAATAATTTTTCGTTTCTTTAGTATGATTGCTACCAAACAACAATTAAAGAACACATTTCCCAAGTGCTTTAATTTTAAGAATTTCTTGCTTCAGAGCAACTTATATTAGAGGCATTGAATTTAGAGAGGGCATATTTAGAGTATGGTGTTGTTTGTAAATCTGATGGTCATTATTAATTAGAAACAATTTTTTTCATTGCTGGTATCAAATAACTGGGTTTTTTAGGTGTAGGTGAGGTGTTAATTCATTTCCTCCTTCAAAAAAAAAAAAAAGGCACCAGATCTACTGATCTGCTTTTTATTTGTATAAGGGAAATATTCTGGTTTGGAGAGAACATATTGATGAGAAAAATTTGAGCTCCCTCTGTGGCCTCCTTGTTTGTCTTGATAGTTTTTGCAACACTTGGATAGTAAGGAGATAATGACTTGTGGCCTCCTTTATCTGAAGAAACCTCCAGTTTGGGTTAAATGATATTAAAGCTGTGTTTGGCACTGACTTTCCCAATCTGCAGCACAGGGATTAGAGAATGACTGGAGTGGTCTTGAAGCTCACTTGGGGCACCATATCCTGGGTCTAAAAAAAACCCAAAAACTCTGCAACTGCCTCTATATACTAAATAGCTACATAGTTGTTTCTTAGTTACTGCTATAACTAATATAACTGCTCTAAGTTTAAGGGAAGACACAGATCTTGCTTTTTTTGTTTTGGTTTTGTTTTTTTTCTTCTGGTTATCTTTATTTCTCATTCCTCCAATGAATCAGACATTTACAAAAAAGAAAATTACACCTCTGTTAGAGAACAGACCTCTGTCTGGTCTTTCAGATCTTTTCTCTGGTACTCCAGAGGCAGCATTTAGGTTTATATGCAAATGATGTAACTTTAATAGCGTTTAAATGGCATTTTGTGACTCTGTGATTTCATTGGTTTGGCACACTACTATTGTGTAGCAGGTGTACTTCCCCCCACCCTCTTCTTATTTAAAGTATTCGGTAATAGATATAACAAGAATGAAATGTGTATTTTAGAGAATTACAAAAGGTCTAATACCAGTTTTTTTCAGAACTATTTTAAGTGTTAGTGTTTTATAAAATATATGTCTTTGCATAGAGCCTTAGATTTATGATAGAATCATAAATACTTTTAAATATTACAGTGTTTTATTGCTTCACGGAGCTGTGGATGTGTATGCATGAATCGGTATGATCCTTTTCAACCCCATGTAATCAAACTGGCAAAACAGTTTGCTTGAATGCTGCACAGTGAGGCGTTGGTGACTCCACCCAGTTTGGAATTGAAAGACAGATAGTCTTTCCAAGGACAAATGGCAAGGAAGGGCTAATAGTTTTGGCATACTTGCTATTTTTCTACAAATTTACATGGTGCAGTGCCCCTCAGGTGCTCTTTATCCAAGAAAATATTACTTGATGTAGGGTTAGGAAGGAAAAGAGTCTGACTTGAAAGAGATTTTTGGCTTTTAGGCTGGTCCCCGCTGTTTAAGGGCTGATGTGGGCATCAGGTCAGATCATGCCACAGGATGTCCTCTGGTGTCAAGCTCCAAGCTGGAGGTTTGATCTGGCCTTCCAAGATACAAAAAAAAACAACAAAACCCCAGAGGCAATAGCAGCAGTCGGCTGCAGCAGGGAGTACCTGCTCAGTTTGTAGAATGGCCAGTGAGTAGGTGCTCCCTGCTGGCTGCAGTCTTGAGTAGCAGAAGATGGGGGCTCTAAATCTTAACAGCTTTATATATTAGCTAACTATATTAGCTCCTCTAATTAAAATTTTATGATCAGTATTTCTGTAGCAGCCTGTTTGGGCAACTCTCCCTCAACCTGCCCAGGATAGAGATGGATCTAACAGGAGGATTTAAAAGAAAATGTCAAGTCCCTGCATACAAAAATTAATAAAAAAGAAAATTTTTTAACCATATGTTAGCTTTTTAAGGTGGTTTTTTTTTTTTTTGTTTGTTTTTTTTTTTTAATCTAGTCATTTATATGTAGTTTTTATGTCGAGGTTTCTAATTTTTGGAAATACAAAGTAAGATCTAGGTAAGCCTTCTTTTTCTAAACATTTTTTATTAATATGAAATAATCACTATGGTAGCTTCTTTTTTCTCTTTCCACAGTAGGTTTGATAAAATTATATATGCTTAAACATGGTTATTTAACTTACCTAATTTGGGCTCAGATAGTGAGGCAAAAGCAGTGCAATTTTGAAATGTCAGAGAGGATGCGTGCAGCTTATGGAGTTGAAAGGTGTGAAAATGCAGACTTAAAAGACATTACTTGCTTTGAAAATCTGTGTTATGACTTGGCAATAGCAATGAATCTGCTGTAAAGAAAGGGACAGATTTTTTCCCCTTGGATTACTAAGTATTTTGAATAGAGCTCATGGACTATCTCAGGTTGGAAGTGATTCATAAGGATCTCAGAGCCCAACAAACAACGTGCTCTTCACAGGACTGCCTGAAACTAACCCATATGACTCGGAGCATCATTCAGCTTCTTGAACATCCCTGTAGAGCCTGTTTCAGTGACTGGGCACCCTCTTAGAGAAAGAAGCTTTTCCTAAGGTCCCATCTGAACTTCCCCTGACATGGTTCCATAGTCATTCACAGCTGTTGCTTTCACCCTCTTTCTGTGTTTCTTAGCTGTAGGGATGCTCTTCCAAACCAGTGTGAGGTTGGAATAAGTGCAGGACTTCACATCCTGTATCTTAGAACAGCTGCTGTTCCACATAGGCTCATTCTGATCTGCAGTTAGAGGCTAATTAGGAATGTCCTTATAAGATAAACTTTTATATGACATTAGTAGGATATTTTCTGTAAAGGTGGTGTACTCTTTATAGACTAGAGCATTATAGAATTACTAGTAATTCTTTTCTGACCTGTTTCTAGATGATTCTTAAATTAATATTTGCATTTGTGAAGAAGTAATTGGATTTTTCAGAAGTGCTGAACAGCTGCAAATCTGTTATGGCTCCAATGCTTACTCAGGGAAGTGAACATTTTATGGTAATTCGTGATATAACTTCATATCTTTCTCATAGTTTTGACGTCATTCAGTTCAATTTCCTCTGGTGGTATTGGTAGAAGACTAAATAAATGAAAAATTCACTTAGGTTTTGTGCCAAGGAATAAAAATATTCTTGCTGATTTTACACAACAGTGATCTGTAAGGTTTAGTTAATGCAAATATTCTTCACAGAGTTAATGTTTTAGGAAATATGATTTTGCTGAAGGTATTTGTGTCTGCATGTAAAGTCTGAGGATTATACGAGAGAGTCTAAAAACAAAAGGCTCTGCTCTGGAGACAAGACAAAACACAGAACCTTACATGTTCCCTGATTCCTAGCTGATTTTGGAGAGACAGAATGACTGAAGAAAAATATACATAAACCTGAGATATTATGTATGTGAGGATTATGTTTGGAGATTTTATACACATACCTTCTTTCACTTTCTTTAGTACAAAAGTTAGTTTCACAGTCTTAGACTTACTACAGTGTTATTTTTACTTTTTTTATTTTTTTTTCCCAAGCTGAAACAAACAAGTTGCATAACTCAAAAGAATATTGTCATATAGAGTATTAGGGTAATAGGAAAGGAAGTGCAGATGCCACAGTTAAACCTAGGAGGAAAAAAAAAAAAAAAAATCTTCTTAACTCCAGAATATGGTGTCTGCTTCTGACATAGATGACTGCTCACATAGAAAGCAATGGGTTCTTTTTCAGTTTTTTTTTTACCTTTGGTGTTGTGAAATAAATTATAAATATTGAAATAGAAAAAACTTCCACACTAGAATTTTTAAAGCTGGAGTTATCATTCAAGTCTTGACAAAAAAATTCAAAGATTAAATTCCAAACTATTAACTCATTAGAAAAATGAAATAGTGGAACATTGACCTTTGTGTTTGATGTCTCCAGCCTTTATTTAGGCAGATATATTTTATCATCCTTTATCCTTCTGTTATTATCCTATATAATATCCTTCTGTTTAGGTTATAAAGATGCCTAGGATGTCCTGGTATTTCTGATTTATATATCCTGAGGTCTGGTTTGCTTTAGCCTCTTTGCAAATAAGCAGGCTGTCATAACTGTGTGAACTCTTGCCACTTGTTTCATATTACGTGAAGTGTAATGGTTGAACTTGAAATGTCATCTCTACCTTTTGACTTTATTCAGCGTTGTCAGGACTAATATACAGATAAAATATACAAATAAGAAACTTGTAACTATAGTGTTAAGTGATGTTCTGCATTCTCCATGCCAGGCTTCATTCTGTATGCCAATACACAGCAGCCATGTGAAGTCAGGTTCAGCATTTGATTGGATAGGAGTGCAGAATGGAGGTTTTGTAGTCCAGAAGAATTTGCCAAACTTCTTTGTATTTGTGCTCTAGTCTTTTCAGCAAAAATAACACTGAATGAATAGAAAATGGAATTACAGTGACCTACGGGACTACTTTACAATCAGTGCATGACCTAAAGTATTACTTTGTAACATCTGTTTTATACTAAATGTTGGTGTTCAAGTGAGCCTTGTTAGCTATTTGACAGTGACAGACAATGATATTTATAAAACTGTTGCAATAAATGCCTTTTTAGTCTAAGAAAATGTGTGGAATGGCATTTATGGGGGGGGAGGGGAAGTCTCTCTGAGGTTGAAGAAGTCTCTGCTGCTGCTTATGTTAATAATTCATTTGCATGCCATGGTCTTGAATTTATTAGCCTGACTAATTCCATTTAAGTCAGTGAGGCCACTAGCATTAGCAAATGAACAGATGTGAGAAGACCACCTTTTTTTCCCACTGCTATGTGAATCACAATAAAGCTGTAAGTAAATGTGATCATCTCTATTTTAGCAAAATATTAACCACATTGTCAATTGCTATAAGTATGTAGAATTGAGAGGGTCCTGTGGTGACCTCTGTGCTGTGTTTCTGTAACCTGTTTGATACAAGTATGATCAAGTTGCAATATTACAAATTTGGGTTCTTTATCTACTTCTTTATCTACTGTCATCACTGTCCTGTTCCTTGGCCAGAATGGCTTCTGAAGCAGCCAGAACAGGCTTTTGCAGAAAGGAAAAAACTATATTAGAAATTGGCAACAGAGAGGAGGAGGAAGTACCATGACACTTAGCAAGTAAAAGCAGCTGTACAAATCCCTCAAACAGGGATGCACCAGTTTCTGAGATCTCTCAGGTGTGAGCAGGTATTTTAGCTCCTTACTGATGGACTGAGAAGAAGAGTTGGCTCAGGGCAACAAGAAATGTATTGATTTTACACTGTGTGGTCTGTTTGTTGTGTTTGTAGTATTATTGCAAGCCTGTAGCTACAGGCTGCAAGAAAGGATGGATCTTGTGTGTGTTAGCTACGTGTGCACTGTCCAAGCCATCATGATCAGTAGAGGCATTGCATATACCAAATAGATTTAAAATATATTCTGTTTGTCTTGCAGTACATGACTGCTGATGGATTGTTGAGGAATTTGTCACAAACTTGATGAATCCCAAACATTCTTCTGTTACTCAGATCTCTGTATATTCAGCTCTTGTTCTGTGCACACAGCTATCATGTGGGATAACCCTGCAAGTAGTGCTCTGGATTTTGTCCGTCCGCAGGTCCTACTGGTGCTGTTTTGCATGCTTTTTCCTGTGATTGAACATTTTTGTGTCGGTGCTATTGACTGCTCTGCCTTACAAACGTGCATTTGGTTCCCCTTGTTAACTAAAAAAGATTCACAGTCTTTTGTGTGAATCATTCAAGCATCATTCTGCTGATAATTTTGTACACTTTAACTGAGATGTTGTTTCTGCAATAAAGTCAGGCTATAATTACTGGGTGCAATCAGACATGGTGTTCCCAAGGATTGGTTTTTATTTTCACCAATACTTTGTAAATGACATTTCATTTGGAGCCTTCTCATCTTAGCAGTTGAGCTGCATAAAATAATACTTTTCTCGTTAGCCCAAAATACAAAGGTGCATATTACCTAAAGATGCAAATTTATATCGTAAATCATTAAATTTAACATTGTCATTCTTTGCTTCTGGTACTAGTGAAACTATGTGTTTACTTTGAGTATTTTTCATTAATCTGATGATGGTATTTGTCATTAAACTGAGGTGAATTTATGAAGTGACTTTAACCTCAACTGTATGTTCACAAATGTTCAGTGACACAGGTTAAAACAAATTAAGTCTCTTGTGCAGGGATGGAGTTATTTTCTAAATACACAGGCCACTGCTGACACCTTGTGGCTTCATTCTGGACTTATTTTATAGCTTCATGGGGTTATTTTGGTTGTAAACAATTATTAACTTGAAGTTGCAGGCATTGTCTATCTCCTCTGCTTTGTGGCTGCCTCAGTGCCCAGTGTTTTGGTATCATGTGTAAGAGAGCCTTGGAACGAACTTTGGTCTGTGTTGACTGCACATCAACTGAATAAAGAGCCAGGTGTGTCTCTGACCTCTTGAACAGGACTGAAAGGTGACAGTTCAGAACATAAAATTATGGGCGCTAGTGCAGAAGCAGACAGAAGTTACAAATTTCTCTTTTACTAATTTACTGATTTTGTACTTCCCTCTACATAGGAGAGCACCAAAAACTAAATACTTACCACAGGTACTTTTATATGTGTACATATTTTCTCCACTGATGTTTAAAAGTATTCCTTTGCTGCTCTCTTCCCCCTTTAAGAATTCTTAATAGGAAAAATACAATCAAGGAGAGTGTTGTAGAATTTCTGGAAGTGTAGGAGTCTGAGGTGTGCTATTAGTCTTTGACCATAAAAATGCCTAAATTGAACGTATCAGTGCAAGTTATACCTAAATAGGTATCTAATCTAAAATCTCTCACCATTTCAATCTTAGACGAAACCAGCTGTTAAGTTGCTGTTTGAAATCTGTGTGGAGTTAAGTTTTAGAGGCTGGGGTGTGTCTTGTGAAGATCACACATCCTCCCTCAGCTGTCAAAGAGACTCAGAGATTGTTTTCTGACGTTTATGGGTCATGTCTCTGTTCTTAAGTGATCCTGTTGTGGTGATACATGAATTAATTTTTTTTTCCCCCTTTCCAATATGTTGTTTACAGTGGATAGTGAAAAACATCATTGGAAAGGAAAGGTCTTAAACAGTAGGAGCCAGGTCCTTGGCTTATGTAAATTAATATTTATAGCTTCATTCAAATCAAGAAAGTGACATTAATTTCTGTTCCTGCAGAACGTGGCTCACTGAGTCTGGTAAGAAAAATTAAAGGAATAATGATGTGCCTGTGAAGATTTTATTTGCTGGCATCTCTGTCTAGCTAACAGAAGGATTAGAACTTTCCACTCTCCCCCTGTGTAAATCTTAATTGACACTTGCTAATTGAACTTTAATGCAATAAAGGTGTTGTAATGAGCAATTAGAGTTTGGCTTCTGAACTAAAGAGAAGTTCAAGTAATGATGCATTCTTGTAACCTATTTCAGCACCCTGCCAGGAGGCAGATCTATCTGATCAAAGAGCTGTGAGTGACAGTATCAGTTTAAGGTTCAATAAAAAGCTTCTTGTATGGACAACTGCTTGTAATGCCTCATCACCAGCAGGATCAAACAAAATGCCTGGTTTGTAAGTGCTTTCATGGCATAAAATTAAAGTACTTTGTTGAACCTACACGTGGTATATTCAGCAAAGGGAAAACAAGGAGCTGCAGGAGCTCAGAGGAGTTGTGAACTTCTGTGTAACTGAAAGGCTTTGCAGGGACAAGTCAGGACTGCAGTGCCAAACCTCAAAAAAACTGGCTTGGCCCCAGCCCCACCTACAGCTTCAGGACGCAGCATAGTCACAGGCAGTGTGTGGAAAAACTTCTACCTTTCACGCTTGGTATTATAATAGGGATAGGTCACATCTCACCATTGTCTTGGCATTGCTCTGCATTTAAAAGCTAAGTATGAATAGGTGTATTCCCACTCTACAAGTTAGAGACAATTGTGCTCAGGATAATTTCAGTTTATTAACATCTCCATCATGCAAGAAATGCTCAACTAAAGTCCTCATGGATCCCAGTCTAACATGAAGTTACATAAGGTAAAACTTGTATGTAAATTCTAAAAAATACCGGAATTTGATTATTTTCCTCTATTTTTATATTTTTGTACCTTTTATAGGGTGAGTGGTATGTGATCTCTTTATTATGATGTACACAATATGCTCTATTTCCTTGAAAATAAAGAGGAAGATGCCTTTGCGGGTTTTATGGCAGCATTACCAATAGCTTTATTTCATGCTGAAGGGTTGTCTTGAGCCATGGAAGGAAATACTTGAGTAGGACAGTGCCAGCACTGAGCTAGTTCAAATGTCGTGGATTTTAGCCCTTGCAAAACTTGCTTGGACCAAGTGTATTTGTACAGATGCATTTAGACCACCTGCAAAATGTTAGCAGTTTCCTTTATGCCTGGATTCCTGGTTTGGTGTATGCCAGCAGCAAGAAATTAGCTCCTCTCTAGATTATTTGCAAATAGCATTAGTGTCATAAATGTCTAAAAACTCACACAACACTCGCTCACACTCATACACAATACTTCAGTGGGCCTGATTGCCAATAAAAAGAGCAGACACTTCCTTGTTAAGTATGTTGTTGCTAGAACATGTTCAGACAAGACAAAATCCTCCAGCTGGTCTAACCAGTCTTGCTCTCCACCATGCAATGACACTCCAAATCTCCGACTTTGTTCCCCTCCCCTTGACTCCAACAGCAGTAGCGACAGAAGAGTGTTCAGCGAAGCGGGACGAGGCTGCACTTCTGGGATGGGGTTCGGGTTGCGCCGCAAGCTGCTGGGCTCTTCCATGCTCCAGCCTTGTGCAGACAGCGCCGCGGAGGCGCTGGGCAGCCTCGGCCGCGCTCGGCGGTGCCCGGGCAGGCTCAGCGCCCCCTCAGAGCCCCGCAGTTCCTGCCGGACGGAGGGAGCGCAGGGCCGCCCTCCTGGAGCAGAACTCCATTTCCCAGCACGCTTCCCGGCCGGCACCGCCCCGTTCCCGCCGGGCTGGGCGCACGCCCGGA
This sequence comes from Regulus satrapa, assembly GCA_013396955.1. NCBI lineage: Eukaryota > Metazoa > Chordata > Aves > Passeriformes > Regulidae > Regulus > Regulus satrapa. Next base: position 347,660 of record VWZN01001878.1, read on the forward strand.
GCCGCACGGCGGCGGCGGTGGCACTACAGCCCGGGGCCGCTGCGCGCCCTCAGGCACGANGGGCGCTGCTGTTCGCGGGGCTGTGCTGCGGCGCCGCCGTGCTCGTGTACTTCATTCTGGAGGCGTTCCTGCGGCCCCTGCTCTGGGCCGTGCTCTGCGGCACCTTCCTGCACCCCTTCAAGACCTCGCTGACGGCGCTGGGGCGGCGCTGGCTCGGCCGCCTGCACCGCTCCCGCACGCCGGTGCTGCTGGCCGCCTTCCTCCTGCCCATCTGCTTCGCCAACTACGGCGTGGAGGCGCTGGGCGAGCAGGTGCTGCGGCGGCGGCGGCTCCTGCTGCTGCTGGGCGCCGGGGGGCCGCTGCTCTACGGGCTCTACTGCCTGGGCAGCTCCCTGGGCGTGCAGGTGCTGCTGGCGCAGGCCGCCCGCATCATCTGCCAGGGGCTCGACTACTTCAGCAGCCAGTGGGTGAGTGGAGGGAGGGAGCGTCCGTGTTCCGTGGCCGCGCTTTAGGCATGCCCCGCGTTCTGGAGATGCCGCCAAGCGAGAGGTGATTCAGGCGAGTTCTTGGGCAAACATCGAGGCTTGCCGAGGTCTACAGCTGTGTGCTGAAGTGTTGTGAAATAGAAGCACGGCTCCACAAGTGACCCGGGGTGGGGGAAGGCACCTTAAGGCTTTTTTCTCAGTGTACTGTGTAGGTTTTCTTTTTCTTCTTGGTTCATCAAACGGTGCAGACGCGTTTTGAACGTTAAAAAAAAGTAAAGCTGTTTAACTTAAAAATGTTACTGATGGCAGCAAATCGTGGGAGACTACTTTTCCCTGTGCTCTGTTCAGTAGGTAGCATAGTTAGAACCTCTGGCAGAGCTCTTTTACACTTCGTTAGATATAACTGAAAATACGGAAAGCGCCACATACCAGAAGCAAATGGATTTGTGAGAGATCAGTAAGTTGTACTTTTGTTAAATACTGATGTATGGCTGACATACTCAGATTTCTTAGTATCAAAGACTTTTCAAGAGTTGCTCTGTTTTTTTAAACAAACGAAGTATGCCCTTTCCCTGGGTAGCAGTGTTCCTGAATAGACTGACAGAAAATATTTTGACAGACTACCTCTAGTGTGAATAGAATGGACAGGAGAATGTGCATAGCCTCTTGAAAGTAAACACTGGAGGAAAAGATTTTCTTGACTTTATTTGGTGCTGGAAGACGTCAGAGGACATGTGTTTCTGGTCTGTTTTGTTTTCAGAAGTATAATTAGGACCGAGTAGACAGAGATACATTCTCTATAGAGTCGAGATGCTGCCCTGTTTGCTTTCAGCTGAATAGTAGCAGAACTAAAGCATGGCTTGGTACTAGTGGGAAGCTTTGACTTGTCGCCACACGATTTGCTTGTTAAGCTTAAGAATTTTTAAAGAACTTTGCACTGACCTCTTTGTTTTATTTTTAACAAATCTATACTATTGCTGCACTAACCGACCTGGCTAAGTCCAGGCTTTTATTAAAAGTTTGTTAATTAAGCCATACTTAACACTGTGTAAATTTAAGGGTACTGTAGGAACCTGCACTTACTTAAGCTTGTAACTATGGCTGTAATGCACTGCTGGGTGTCTGTGCCTGCTCAGTGCAACCTTGTTTAGCAGTCTCTGATCCTTCTGGCTGGCACTGGTGTTTCCGATTTAACACTTGTGTTCATTGAACTGTGGTAGGATTTTAACTGCACAAAACACTGTAAGCTCATAGAACTCTCCAGACTTTAGTTTCTTGGGAAGATTTTGGGTTTCTGTCACAGAGTTCCTTTAGCAAACTAGTTGCTTTCTGAGCAAGTTGTCTATGTCTCTTTCTGGGACCTTATAGGAGAAAAAAATTTTGGGCTTTCCTTTGTAAATAGCTGCAACTTCATCTAGCATCATCTGTACACGTTGCAGTGCTTTCTTAGTCCAGTTTTTTTGAATTTTAAAGTTGCTTGAAGTGTATTATCTCAGAGCAGTTGCAGCATAATTTAATTTTATCCATGCTGCTGAGGAGCCCTGAGCTGGATCAGTTAATAGTGTCAGTTTTAACTTAAGTTAAGCGCTTTAAAGCCTTTTAATTGCTGTGTTATATTGCAGGACTCTGTTTGCAATGTCTACATATGTTCTGGTTGTTGTGCTTGTTAGCTTCACAGGAATTTGGGATATTATGAGTTGGTTTCTCCGTTGTGTGTTCTTCTCTGGGCTCTGAATCCTCCATGGTTCCTTCTGTGTCCACAATTGTCTTCTCCCTTTCTGATTCCTTCTCCTGTACTAGAGAAGTGAGTGGATGCCTATCATTAGAATTATGGGGATTTGGAATACTGATGTGTTATTCTCTAACTAAAGGTATTTTTATGGTATTTTTATTTTATTATGGTATCTACTATGCCATGATACTGGGACAGAAATTCTCCTCTTCGGTTCTAGAAAAAGGAAAGTTCTTCAAATACAGTAATTGCGTGTGGCAGTGACATGGTAAGCTGTATCCTGGCACCAGTATGTTAAAGAGCTTTCTTGTCCTGCTCTCCTCAAATCTGGCAAAGCCATTCATGGTGTTGATGAATCAAGATTCAGAAGTGCCTGTGTTCCATGGTTCTTAAGTCACACCTGCAGTTCAGGAATTTGTGTACCTCCACGACTGGGCTGTTTGATAGCTGATTGCAAAATGCTGCATTTGGAGTACAAGTTCAAGATCTTGGGCTAGTCTACAAGCATTGTGCTCCCACGGTCTCCTTTTCTTTCTCTTCAGGCTTTATTATCTTCAAAGAAGCTTGCTCAAAAAATGGCTGCTGGGCCTTAAATTAGAGGCTGGTTAAAAATTCCAGATGAGTTCCTTGCTCTGACTCGGGTCTTCTTTTGGTTATTTGCAGAATTCTTATGCAGAGGGCCCTGCAGAGACAGCAGTCTCATGTAATAGGGAAGGGGAATGTTTTTTTCTTAGAAAGGATGGGAGTTTGTCCCATAGTGGACTGCACATAGTCCTACACGCTTTTGGGCTACAGCAGTTTCACTGGTTTTGCAGGAGCTGTGCCTGTGTCCAGCACTTTATCTAAAAACCAATTATTTTGCTTTGTGGCAAGAGTTCAAACTACTTTGCTGATATTTTACTCTTAAGTTAATATATATCCAATGCCAGCTATTCATTATATTTTCTTCTTATTTTAGAATAATAATTTTTGTTTATTTGGAAAACAGATAGTTTTCCCAGCAGATGTGAAGAAAGATACAGCTGCTCTGTGTTGGCTCTGAGCTTCATCTTAGTAAATTAAATTTGATGTAATCATAATGAGCAGAATTCTCTGTAGTGAACTTGTTTACAGGGCTGTCAAAATCTTCCTCTCTAGCCGGTCTTTCTTCCTTGGTTTGTCACAGGTTATTGATCAGGCTCACAGCTGTGTAGTCACGTGTGTATGTCAGTGTATTATTATATCTCTGACTGTGCTAGGTACAACCTGTGTTGTTCTGGTGGTTTCCATGCAGTTGGAGCACTTAATCCATCTTACCCTCACCAGGGTGCTGGGCAGATGTGGAAACACCATTGCCCACCCTTGGTGTGACTGCCCTGTTGGAATATGGTCAGAGTGATGACCCCTGTTTCGGCTGCTGCACTGCCTGCTCCCCATCAGGGATTCTGGGAAAGATATCCACCAGGGAAACGTCCATTTGTGCTGGCATGAAATGTCACTCCCCCTGCAGCCCTTGCAGACGGAAATTCTCCGAGCATCCTTCCTGGCAAACGCTTTGGGTTTCGTGCTCTGAGATGTTTGGTTTCCACAGTCCTATTGAATATCACCTGTGGGGCCAAAAAAGCATCTATGTTTTGTCAAGTTCAGCTGAAGGAGCAATTTCTCTTCTAGTAAAGGAAAGGCCACAGTTCTGATTTTTCATTTGTGTACAATTTCTATTTCTTTGAGGGTTTAGCATAGGTGGGTTTTTTTTTCCCTTAACTTTCTTGTTCAAGCAGGCTTGCAGGTTTCTAAAACTTGCCCACCATAAAAAAAACCCCTAAATTGAAACAAACACTCGAACAAGCTTTAAAGTATTCTTTCTGCTGTTTATAATCCTTTATTATTGTGGTGTCCTGGCTTATAAATCATGCAGCCAAGTACTGACTGTAAACACATTTTACCAAAAACAGAGATTTTGGTTTGTTTTCACAACTTTGCTTGGTAGAGATAAACTGTGTAGAACCCACATGTGGCGTCTTTAAAAACAAGATGAGGAGAGGCAGGGAAGGTCTGGGATGTTGGTAGTGTTTTCTACTGTCTTTTTTTTTTTTTTTCCTTCTACACCCACCCTCAGTTTTGGAAGAGTCTGCAGTGAGATACCTTTCTTGGAGAGGCTGAGGAGCTTGTTCTGATTTATATGCAGGAACTACGGCCTCAAATCTGGCAGTAGCCTAAAGCCTAATGATATATGCTACATAATATTAGCTATTTATTGGTATTTATATGTATTGGTTGAACACAATGATGTTTCTTTTTCTGACACCTCTGAAAGGAATGATCATTATGGAACTGTCCAGCAAAATTTTAACTGTGCTCTGTGTAATAAAAGAAGGTGAAGAAGTTGTGTGAGTTGAGGAGCCATCTCTTCTAAAAGTGTTACCATGAAGTATGTCAGGGGAGTAGTCTCTGCAGGGAAAGAATTTGATGTGCTCTGGGAAACCTCTTTTTGCAGGAGAATCTTGATAAATTTGATTTCTGAATAGCATTTTTATTACCAGCTTCTCATAAGTAGCTTTTGGATTAAGACAGGAAAAGTGAACTAAAGAAGTATTCTCAGTATCTATTGCTGCAATCTTCTGGATATCTTAGATTTAATTTTTTTTCCTTAAATTCATTGTAGGACATGTTGCAGGATACATTGAAAATAATTATTAGCCCATGTGTGGCAGTGTTGATTTTGATGGTCAGTTCCCCCCTGGCCCCAGCGTTCTAGTTATGAGTTCATACTTCCATCCATTAAAAAGGGGGTGATCTCACTAAACACCATTTCTCTGTTTCATGTGGTTTAGTAGTCTGTGTGTTTTAATGCCAGAAATACCAGCATAGATATATGTCGCTTTTGGGGGTTCTGGAAGAAACTTTGGACTTGGGACAAGGAATAACTTGTGTTCACTTTGAACTTGCTTTAGGTAAATGAAGGCGTCCTTAGTGAAGGGAGGAGGTGATTGTCTTTTGCTCTGAAGTGAAAAATAGTCATACATGTATGATTAGTTGGAGTTTCAGTATTTTCTTACGTATTTGGTAAAGGATGTCTCCATGCTAAAGGACAGGCAGCTACACATTCTTATTCTGCCAGACTCTGCATATGACGGGATGCTTCCTCTTCTGTACTAATGAAAATGCAGTAAGGCTACATTAAATTAATTTTGGTTCTGGAAATGAGTCAAAATGACATTTTCGTAATTTGTCACCTGCCTCCTTATTATCTTTGATATTGTTTAGAAAGCCATTTTCAAATGAACAGGCAGACACAGAAAACACTGATTTTTTATTTTTAAATTTTTTTCAAAGGCAAACACTTATTGGCTTTTAGCAGTGCATTTAATGCCTTGTGTCACTTTGTTTTTCAAGTCCAACACTCTTCTGCTCAGCTTTTGTGGTAGGTTCATTTTCCTTTGTCAGCCTCCATCACCACTGAGGAGGGAGATGTAGAAATAGTGAATGGGTGTCATATGATCACCTCTTTAAACCATCTTTGCTCTGCAGCACTGTTCTAAAAGTCTGCAAAAGTCCTGTGTTAATGCTTGGTCAATTTTTGTAATAATTTTTTATTTTGAGAAAAACTAATGAAAATCTCTATTCCCAAATGAAAATTTTGTTTTTAAGTCTTAGAAAGCAATTAGAATTAGATCTGTAGTTCCATCAAACGGTTTTAAATTTAAAGCTCAGTTAAAATCACCCAAACAAACCAAAACATAAACCAAACTCTGAAAAATCTTGCCATATGATTTCCAAGTGGGAAAGAACAGCCAGGGAAAAATATAATTTCAAAATGGCCAAGGGAGAGAGTGGAGCTCAATTAGAAAAGGAAGGAGTTACAGACACTCAGTTTTGTAGGTACTGACTTGTTAAAAACTGAAAAATTTTGGCCGGTTGGCAGGGCATATATCAAAAGAAGTAACTGTTGGTTCATCTTCTCAGTCTTCACTGTTGTGTTTACTTGTGGGCTGGCTCATAGTCATGGACTATCCTGAGTTGGAAGGGAGCCAGAAGGATCCCTGGAGTCCCACTCCTGTCCCGGCACAGGACCACCCCAAGAATCACGCCGTGTGCCTGTGAAGGCGTGTGAAGCACGTGGGAAATGTGTTTGCTGCTGGATGTTGAGGTGTTGGGGCAACATTCCAAGGAAGACTAAATCATTCCAACAGCTTTGCTGTCTTCTACGTTGGGAAGCTCTTCTTGCTTATTCCACTTCTCACATATGCTTCTGTTGCCCTGTTGTTGGTGCCTGTCATATTTCTGTGAGTGTATTTTGCTATGACTGACTTACAGGTAGTTATTTATGAGCTATGGGATCTTGAGCTGGCTGGATGAGTATTGAGGCTGTTGTGCAGAGGAGGTGGGACTGCCCAGCTGGCAGTAAGAGACAGTGAATTGCCTCTTTCAGTGGCAGTGAGTTATTGAATGCGCTCATCTGCAAAACCTTCCCCGTAGAGGTTAACTTGGTGATCGGAAATAAAAGGGAGGGGGAATTGTGTAAATAAGGAATTTTACTCTCCAGTATAAATCAGTCAAAAGTTGAGTAGTAAGACCTTGTTCTTGAAAAATGAGGCCAAAGCCAGAAGAATGGCTCAGAGTTTCAAATCCTTCAGCCTTAACAGGAAGGGGAAACAAACTTTCAGTTGGGTTAGTGATAGTTCATACTGATAAATCCTCGACTTCCGAGCACTGAAATTTCAAAGAAAAATCACTGAAGCAGATGCTCGAGTTTAACATAAAAGCTGCATCTTTCTGTGGTGTGATTTTGTCTCCAGTTGCCAATTTAAAGAGAACTAAGACCCTTCATAGTTGCCTCAGACATCTCTGAATCTGTCTCTTAAACTTACCGCTTTAACACAGAAATGAATGCTAAAATCCAAGAAGTTACTCTTCAGAAAAGTGGGCAGTTTTACATGTCAAAGGCAAAGCAACACTTAGTTCAGTTTATGAGAGATGCTACAAAATGCAGAGGAGATGTGAAAAATGTCTCTTTGCTGTCTGTTAAGACAACAAATATAGTCAAGGGAAGGAAGAAGGGCAGCTTGCAGGATTAAACTGTCTCAAAGTTGTGAAATATGGAAGTTGTGCACATCTGTAAATAATAGTTCTGACTGAGTAGTGGTTTAAAATCTCAGAGTACCTGGTGAAAGCTAGGCATCTACAACTGATTTCAGCTTGTTAAATAGTGGATGATAGCGTAATGCATTCTGAAAAATCTGAAGTGTGTGTATTAGTTACCTGGTTAGCTGTACACTTATATGAATCAAATTTATAGGCATTTTGTCTTAGCATGGAGTCTTATCAATTACTGTTTCAGTGCAGTAATTGCAGTAGCTTAATTTTAGTGAAAGTAGGCAGTCCTTCATTCTTTGTTACAATTACATCAGTTCTTGAGAATGACATAATATTGTCTTGTGCTTTTCAAGTCAAAGCCTTTGTAGACCATCCAGGAAAACAGTGGGATGGATTATGTAACATGCTTTTAAAGGGTTAAGGAAAAAGAAAGTATACTGTTGCCAAGTTAGTATGGGATGAAATCCTAGTCCATGTCAATTTAAGTTAATTTGGTTTGTCAGTTGCTTTCAGCTATGAACTGTTGGAAGTAGGCTACCCTAGTTTCTCTGCAGTGGTTCTTGCAGAGTAGGGATGTGCTAGGCCATAATATTAACCAATAAAGAGCTGATTATTCCATGGTGTCACTGAAATTAAACTTATTGCCCCAGTCAGTTGACTACATAGTTCTTTTCACAGGGCTTCAGGAAGATTGTTGTTTAATCTCTGGATCAGGGTGATTGGTTTACTTTAAAGTAAACTATTTCTGGTCTTTCAGTTGAAATAAATACTTTCCTCGGGTAATTTGCTAAGCTTTTAGAAATGAGAACTGATAAATTATTTTAAATTTCAACACAAAATTATTAAGTACTTAAATTGTTAAGGACCTTGTAATGTTCAGGTACATGCATGGCTGAAAGCAGTGCAGTGTGTTTTGCTTTGTGGGGTATTAAAAATAGCCTTATATCTTGTTAGCCTCCTACTTTTGGGTGGCTTTTAAACAGAAAGTGTAAATTACTGAAGGTACTGAGTCTCCTGTTTGTAATTTATCATTAAATTTAAATGCTAAAGAGAAGATTGGCTTGGAACTGGAACATTCATCATACAAAGTTGCTGTGTGGCTGATGTTAGGGCATAAGTTAGTATCTTTGTGATGAGTTATCTTTTGCAATTGGATCTGTGCTGTAAAGTGACTTATGACTGGATTTATATTTCAAACCTATGCTGTTAAAGGAGTGCTACTGTGCATTTCTGGTAAAAAAAAATTAGTTTGTGACTTTAGTCTTATGTCCATGGGTTGTGTTAGTTTTAGACGTTTATTTTGAGTCCACGCTTGGCCACAAGCATTATGGAACTCTGTTGATGCAAAACCAGAGATAAGTTAAAAGGTGGGGTGATCTGCTTAGATGAGAAGCATTAGTGTGCAAAGGGTAGGTATACCTTCGCTCACGTGTCTTAGGTGATTTTAAATGACCTTGCATATGCAGTCGTTCCCTCTGAAGTTATCGGGGACCATCACTCACTGCTTGTCTGCTCAGTTCAGTACAGCTGAGATTTCCTCTCCAGCAGTTAGACACGTGGCAGTAGTCACACCAGCCTGCTTTTCTCAAGGACTGTTGTGTTTTCACCATGAGTTGTATAGTGCAGAGGAGAGGTGGAAACTCCTCTGGTGTGTTCTGCCTAATTACTTGTTCTGTGTCTCTGCCTGTGCATTCTTTCTTCTTGCTTTCTTTCTTCTTACAGTGATGTCTGATTTAGCAAATGCTTTTAATAGAAACTCTGTTCAAACTTGATTGGGATTTATGGATTTATAAGTGTAAATTTGAAGGAGTACTTAATTGGTAATGGATAGGGAATGTTCATTGAATTTGGACAAGGAATGTTTTTATTTGTTTATTTTAAGAATGAGACACTGGGTTTTAATTTTTACAGGTTTGTATACTTCTTTCCTTTCACATCCTCTCCTGGGTAGCGACTTTTACCCCGTGTTACCTCTTCTGGTTTCTGCTTCCTTCTTATTTATTTACAGCATATTCAAGCTCAGATTCATCATCTCAAGATTCTTAACTCCAAATCTGTATTGTGATTTATCTGATGAGTAGAATAGTAGAAGGCAGAAGCAGCAAGCCCATGTTGTCACTGATGTCTTCATGTCCTTGTTTTTGTTTTTTTTTTTTAATTTATAAAACTGAAAAAATTACATCCTATTAAGGCATCTGTTTTGTGAACCAGCACCACTGAGGAGCAGCAGTTTTTGTTGTGCTTCCTAATGGCTTCTTTGGCTTAAGCTCCCTTTTGTCCCGTTGGACTGAAACACAGGAGCTGGCAAATTGCTCCGTGCTGGAATGAGTGCTGCTGTGCTGGCCAGCTCTATTTCCCCCCGGCCACATAGATGCTGGTGATGAATTCATGTAATTAATTGAAATGAGGGCTTCTTAAAGAATTACAAGCTGACTTCAGTTCTCTCTCTGTTCCCTGGGAGCTATGGGTGTGTGCATGAGTGTAGGCACATACGTGAGTACAGTAGAACTCTCTTTTGGTGAACGTATACATACCTGTGTGTATCTTTTTCTTAAAGATATGGACACTGGTAGTTGGTTACCTGCTGATGGTTTCATTCAAGTGGAATGTAAGCACTGAACGTTACTTAAAAGCAGTCTCTGTTCCTGTCTGGATTATGCTGCTCTTTCACTTAGGTGAGTAACAAGTTATTGTTCAGATAACTGAGGGTTCTGTAGACAAAGCTCCTCACCTGCTCTTCTGCTAAATCCATAAAATGGAGTCTTAGCTGAAATGCAAACTGTTTTGTCTGCTTAGTAATCTGGCTGCAATATTAAATGCATTACTACATTTAATAGTAGTAATAGAAGCAAAACCAAAAAAAAAAAATTTATGTCAGTAGTCAACAAGCATATCGAGATGATATCAGCAGTATAAAATACATTTTCCAGTAATCTATGTAATCTGTTTATACAAATATAAGATTATAGTAATCTTTTAGACTTAGGTTACACATTTAGTATAATAATTGCCTTGTGTTCTCCTATCAGTGAGTTTACAGTGGAAGGATCATGCAATTAATAGAAGACTATCATGATAGGTTTCCCAGTGTACTTCATGATTTACTTTACTTTAGCAGCAGGTTTCAGGTGTTGTTTTGACCATGTGGGGATGCTTCCCTGGGTTTAAACTATATGTAGTGGCTTTGCATTTGCTTAAATTTTGACAGTCTTGTATTTACTGGAAGTACAGGCTGAATAGGCAAAATCCAAGAAAAATCCCGTTTTGTGAGATCTAACATAAATACACATTTTTGGAGGAAACATGACTTTTCTGTGATACTGAAAATGTTTTAATTTGGTGTGTATTTTCATGTGCTTTTGAATGTTTTCGAAATTGTTCTGTATATCAGCGTAATGTCACTGAAGCTAGGAACAGTAACAACTTGGTTTCTTCATTGACAAATTTGCTCATGTTTATTTTCTATTCTTCCTTTTCTTTAATGCAGGAAGCCCGTTTGTTTTATGACTTTGTTTTTTGGTTGATGTGCTGCCTTTCTTGGTTTTGCTGAATGTAGGGTTTATTAATGATGTCATTTTTATTGAAAAAAAACCAAACAAACAAACAAAAAAAATCCCAATACTGTATCTTTCAGCTTCTGTGGCAGGTTCCTGGAGAATTCCTGTATTTCTGGTTATAGTTGTACTGATGACAGTAGGCATGTTGCATGAACAGCAGAATGGAAAGGAGTCTTCTGGTAAGGAAAAGTCACTGTTTCTTTTATTGTTGGAGGCAAAAATCCACTTAAGTCCCTTTAAATAATCTGGACTCCCCCTAAATTCAATAGCATATGGAGTGCAAGAATTTACTATAGGATGTTTAGTGTGTTTCAAGGGGTTTACTCATGCTGAAGTGAATCTTGGATTCTTTACAGAAAATAATTGCCATGGACTGAGGTTCCTTTCCCATGGTCAAGTAGTGACTCATTATTAAGCCAAATTCCTCGAGTTTATAGATTTCAGTATGCAGTTTCAGGCATGAAGGTAGCCCAGGATGTTTGAAATCAGAGGCTAATTTTAACAGAAATGAGCAATAGGGGTTTAGTAGCCCATATAATACTGAGTATGAGAGAAACCAAGACAACTCCATCCAGCACGTTTCCAATATCCTGATGTTTGTTTTTAAAATAGATTCTTAAAAATATGTTTTGTGTTTAACTTTTGAGATGAACAGTTTTTTCCTGTTGCAAGTCAGTTTTGAAAAAAGCAAAGGCATCGTATATTCCTGATGAAGGAAACCTATTTCCTGTCTGGCTGTTTTAGCTGGTTAGTAAAGCTGATTAACCGGTATGAATGTTTTTAATAATCAGACTGCTAGAAACTGTGAATATCTTGGTTGGTAGCAGTTTATTGTCAATAAAAGCACTAAGCAAATAACTGGTTTTGAGTTTTGGCTGCAGAAATTGTACTACTAAAATTAATAGCACTTATTCCTGTTTGATCATATTGACTACATATAACACATGCTAAACAGTAACAGTGTCTATGGATATAATTTCTGCTGCCTGACAGCTCCAGTGACTGCTTTTTGTTACTTATATACATATATTTTACAGGGGCAGAGCTTCCCGGTCAGATGATTTCCATTGCTGCTTCAACAATTGCCATGGCAATTTCAATGACTGAAGATGAGTCCAATAATGAGCATTCCTCCCAACCCTCAGGTGACTGAATACTCTGTAAGAAACATTTGAATTTGCTCTAAAGGAATGAAACTGGAGGGAATTCAGAAAAAAATTCAAAATGTCCAAAATAGTGTCCAAATGGTGAATCAGGTTTATCTGTTTAAAAAAATGTCAAGACGATGCTAGTATAAAAGCTGTCTAGCAAAGGATAGTTTATGTTGCTGTTGAAGGCCTGACTGGAAGGATTTATTATTGTTTTATGGGGTTTTTTTAAGAATGAAGGTATGGGGTTTTTTTCCTGTTCTTCATTGTTAATTATTTTAATTTTCCTAGCCTTTTGACTGTTGGCAGTTACACGTTATACAGCTGGATTCCTGGACCAGGTACAGGCAGACTGGAGGAATTTTTGTGTACATTGCAGTGAGAAAAAACCTCACCACTTTAAGTATGATATGCTCAAAGTCCTTCCTATAGTGAGTTTCCTTGACTTTGTAGCTTGAGTCACATGATACTTAGAATAGCACAATTGGCTTAAAAGAGTTCAGAAAAAGTGTTTAGATATCCATCACTGATTTTGAAGTTTACCGTCATTTTTGGGGGGGTGGGTCTTTGAAAAGTGATAATTACTAAGATCTCTGGAAATTGAAAAGTTTCATCAAAATTTTGCTGCAAACCAAACCAAACAGATCATTCAATGTGATAGAATGTGAACTTCCAAAACTTAGTTTTTAAATCTAAAAAGGCAGCTTTAGACAACCTACTCTTACCTTTTTTTCTACATTTTACATGACTATCATCAATATAAGCATGGAAGCCTATGGGATTGTGTCCTGAAACTTGAGATTAGAGCATTATGTAGAGTATGAGCATTAAAGTTATCCTGTATTTCTTTGTCTAATCTTTAATTTTGGAAAGCAGAACATTTTTTTGGGCTGAACTTTGAAATCTGAAAAAGTAACAGATGCCCACAAATGGGCTATATAAGTGGTTGTGTTCTTTTGTTGCTATTTTTAAAATATACCAGTTCTTATTTTTTCACTTTTATAAGACAGTTTTATTTCTGTTCTCAAGAAGAGATAACTACAGTTAGTTACTTACAGAGATAACTCCAACAGTTTTTCAAAGGTGTCTTTTACATATTTTATGGTTTTTTTGACTTTATCTTGAAATAGCTAACCAGATGAGGGTTTTTTTTAATCTTGTGAATTCTATTTTCTTTCACGGTAGGAAAAAAAAAAGGAGTTGTCTTTTAACTCCTAATGACAGTGAAAATAATTTTCCAACAATCTGGTAAAAGATTAGTGTTCTGTTTTGCAATATATTAGGCACCATTTTGGCCGTCTTTGATTTGGATTTTTTGTGAATGGTGATGAAACATTATTCTTATGCCACAAAAAAGTTTTACCTGCTGGCTTAAGGACTTACAGCTTTTTTGATTTTCCTGACACTGGATTAAATCCATTACAGAACAACCGGACTTAAAATTGTTTATTAAAAGACCATGAGGGGATATAAGCTTTGTTGACTTTATTTTTTTTTCTGAACCACTCAGGTTTTCCCATATTTTATTGTTGAATACTGGTATTTAGTATTAGGGGCAAAGAGTTTAATGATACCAGTTCATGTGGTTTAAGTGGTCCTTCCTGGTCTTCCAAGAGTTTCTAATGTATCAAGTAAAAAAGTCTGCAATTTCTGAAGCAGATGCCACTGCAGTACTTTATAGAAAAGATTCTATTGTCTTGTTTGCTTCAAATATGATAGATGCTAAAATCCTTACATGAAATCATAACTCGCAGGTTCCCTTTTGCCCTCACTTCTTTGTTTTCTTAGGAAAAAAGCATTAGAAATACTTTTCATGTGAAATTACAGGAAGATGTGGTTCTTTGTGAAGGAGTACCTCCATCCTGATGTTCTGAGGACTTATTCAGCAATAGTAATAAATTAAATGTTTGCTTAACTTATATCCTACATAGAGATTCATAGACCTGCCTTTCTGTTTATATTACTGTTTCTTTGTCTTCTCCCTGTGGAGGCAAAAAATTCAAAATTTTTTGACAGCAAGAAATAGACATGACAGTGAACATAATTGTGTAATGAAAAGAACAGGTCTTAATAAGAGCCTGGAAAATTTGCTCTTTTTTTCCCGTTGTTCAAAGATGTATCATCCATTCTGATTCTGCTCAAAATTTTTCCTGAGTGTTGTGTTGTTTAGACTGTCATACTTTATTAGTTGGAAGATAGAAACATGTTTTTCAGGTTTCATCTCAAAATATCATGAAGCACACTAAATGGGATTTTGCATAAACCAAAGTTACTCAAAATCATTGTACTGACAATTTTCTGTCTGTGTTGACAAGGCACTCACGCCTTGGTTTGCGGAGCATATCTTGCTGCAGAAGGTGACTTTTTCATTTGCAATTTTAGTTCTTTTCTCGATGGATCAGCCTTGTGAACTGGTTTATGAGAATCATCTAAATGGAAGTTTGGATGCAGGCCTGTGTTTGTCATGAGGAGAATACTGGGTCATTGGTAGTAACAATTCAGTTTTGCTAAAAGTGCTGGAGAACTGCATTCTGAAAAAGCTTTCTTGCCTTGGGATTCCTTTTTTCTCTCCCTCTCGCTCTCCCTCTCCCTCCTTTTCTTTTTTTCCCCATCTGTTCTTATTCCTGTGTACAGTCTGCTCTCCAGGAAGCTGTAAGAAATAAAGTTGTTTAATTCTTACTGCATTTAACATTACTGTTGCTGTTATTTAATTAAATCTTTCTTCATTGCAAAAATATGTCAATCAAGTTTTTCATTACTAAAAGAAGGAATGTTCTTTTCTTATTTCCTAAATATGACTCTACTAAGGAGTTTTTGGGCAAAAAATGTTGCATAACTTTATTCTTAGGCATAGACTTCAGCTGATTATTCTGTTTTGGTTTTTAATGCTTCCTTTTGTTTGATGAATATTTGAGTTTTTTCTTGTTGAACTGTTGTTTCTTATGTTGATTATATTAATTTTGGGTCAAACCAGTAAGAAATGTTGAATAAATTGTAGGGGAAAATTCTTTATGATGGGTATACTGCTTTCAAATTTGTGTTTCTTCAGTGCACCCATTTGTTTCTGTTTATACTCTTCTGCTTTTATTACATGTAGACTGAGGAGTACAGAGGAATCACACCGTCTTCTATATGACAAAAACACTTTGTCTTTTGAGGACAATTTCTGTTTACAGGTTACTTATTCTCTCCCCTTACAAAAAATTGTTTATAGTTTGTATAGCAGTGCTGGCTGTCATCCCGTTGAGATCTACTCTGATTTGCCAAGAACCTTCCTACCTGAAGCTTCTGCTGTGCTTAGCTGCTTGCAGAATTCCTTCTTTCAGGTTGCATGCCATAGTTCCTTAATGAATATTCTGAAGTTCCACCAAATGCATAAACAGCTGATGTGTCTCTCATCATCCCAGTGTCCATTCCAGCTGAATGAATCAGTCAATTTGCATTGTTGTCTTGGTGTGGTGGGGGATGTGTTCATAAGCTGTACACTTACACCAGTAAGAACACCAGTGCAGATTTCTGCCACAGAAGAGTTCATACGCTGTCTGAGGATGCTGTATGATAAATAAGTCTTGCCTTTTGAACATTTTAGCTGTCATGCTTTAGGCGAGGAAATGGTTTTAGTGACACGCTGCAGCTAAAAATGGGTGAGTGGAACATGAGTTGTTTGACTGCTGCACATGTAGTGTATTGTAGTACAGTTTTTATGCAGTTTTTCTTCATGGGAGAAGATGTGTCTGTGACACAAGTCCAGTGAAAGGGTTGTTTTCATCGTTTATCAGCTGTGTGGTATGTACCAGCATATTAAGCTGTCTTTTATGCTTCAGCACAGAGTACCTTCTCAGGTTTTCCGGCATAGGCATTCCTCCACTATGACTGCAGACTTTCCTCAAGTAGTGATGCATGGGAAATGTGTGCATTTTGACAGCAGCACAGAGTCTCAGTACAAGTTCATACTGGTGTTCTCAGGGAGAAGTTTTATACAGAGTGGCTGAAGATGGATTTGGTGTCATCCAGCAACTGAAAGATTAAATAAATTGCCATGTTCTGCATCCAAGCATTTTCATTTGAACGTAATATTTTTGCATGAAAAGACTGTTGTTTATGTATATGATCTTTAACGCATCAGTTTACATTTTAGAATTTAATTTCTTGTTTGCTAATGTGTGAGTGAGAGACTGACAACATTTCTTATCCACTAACTTGTGCTTGATGTTACTAACATTTTTATACAGAGCAAGGAATTTAGGGTGACTCTCAATGCTGCTATGTTTGTTGTGGGTGATCTGAAAAAGTAGTAGTGAGACAGTTGTAAGATACAAGCTTTCTCTTCAGTGTATACTCTGTATTTTTCTTCTGTTTAAATGGGTTTTGAGCAAATCTGAGATTCCCTTTTGAGTACTTGAAGTAAAAGGAAGTGAAAGATTTGTTTTAAACCTTCAGATTAGTTCTAGAAATTAATTATATTTTGTGTTTTTCATGGTTTTATGGTTCTTTAATAAAACATATTTGGCTTCTAATTTACCTGCAATGACAGGAGCCCTCTTAGAGGCTCTAGCAACTTTTCAGCTCTCCTCTCAGCACTGCTTAGCATGGTGATGCAGAATGTGGGAGAGTTTATACAGACTTGTTCTAGCTTTGCAAAATGCAGATCAGTGCCAATGCTGTCTCAGTCCCTTAGAGAAATTAAAAGGAAAAAATCAACTCCAAAACAAACAATAAAAACACAGCTTTCTGCTGCTGTCCCTTTTTCCACCCCCACCTTAAAAAAAAAAAAANTTCCCCCCCCCCCTTAAAAAAAAAAAAAAAAAAAAGGTAATTTGGGAATAGAGAACGTATTCTGGTTTGTGGTGAATATTAATGTGATAATTTTCACTTCTTTGTTTGCATGTGTTTGTTGTAGGAGCAACAGCAGAAGGTGATCAGCCTCCACCTCCACGAGCTTCATCATCTTTCAACACCTCCTCTTCAGCATCTTCTGGGAACAGACAAAGACCCGAGATTGGATCTTTTCTTAGAAAAAAGAAAACTAGTGATATTTACTTTGTTACTCTTGTGTGGGCCATTGTCATTGTTCAGATCTGGCTAAATTTTTGGATTGTGCAGCTATTGCCAGTGCCTTTTGCAGGTAATAATCCAATTACTAGAAATGTTTTTGCACCATGTTAAATAAAATAGGAGGAAATGCTTGTAGGCTTGTATGAATTTTAAATTAAAACTTTTTCAAGACTTATTAAGACAAGATGAACTGTCGCTTCAAAAAGGAGGATTGACATGCACTGTCTATTACTGTGCAGTGGACAGCTCTGTTGAATTGCTTTGTCTACTGACTATTGTAGTTACCTGAAATAATATAATGCCATACCTCACATAGTAAGAATACTTCTGGTTTAGACTGGTTAGTTTTTCTTCCTCCTGGTGTCCATTCCTTCATATTTTTGCACCTATAAATGAAGAATATTTTAGCTGTTATGCAGTAGCGAAGCAGAACTCTTGTTAACTTTTAATTTCTGTAAAAAATGGGTTGCTAGGCACTGTGGACAAGTCACAAGATAAATTTGATTCCAGTTTTAGCTCTGAGGTTAATTAGCTTTGTTTCTTCACATCTACATGCATCTGCTCTCCTGTATATCAGGCAAGAATTGGAGTAGTTATGATAGCTATTGAAGGATCTTACTTTAAAACTGGGTGCCACTTTTTTTCTCCACTCTTTTGGGGGAGTGAAAAGGGAAGATGGGAACTCTAGGAGTACGTGTGAGCCACTGTGAGCTGGAAGGCATTTCTTCCAATCCCCCTACTGTAAACAAAGTGAGTTTCCTAGTTTGCTTGGATTTTATCTAAACTTCAGTTAAAATGCTAGGTTTTAGCATTTTAAAAATGCATGTAACGCTTGGAATGTAGCTATTTTCTCTTTTACCAATTGTGGTGGATTGGCCCCAGCTAGTGGCCAGGTACCCTCAAAACCAATCTTTCCTCCAGTGTTTTAATACGGTCTTATGCATGAGCTGCATTCCCTTTGGGAGATACAGGCTCAGGATTTTCCTTATTCCTAGGCCACAGTCCCTCAAGAGGTGTACCTGCTCAAACAGGGATCCATCCTCCTAGGCCATGGTGTGTCTGCTCCATTGCAGAGCACTTCTGTTTGCATGGCCTTTTCATTACCTCTCTTCATCCCTCTGTTCCTTTTTCCTCTCTTGTCACGTTTTCGGTGTTCCTCTTCTCCCTGCCCAGGGGTTTCTGCCTTTCCTTAGATACATTTCCAGTGGAGCACCACAGCCGTGCCTGATGGGCCTGAATGGAGGCCACCCCAGAGGCCCATCCTGCTACCAAAACCTTGAGATCTGTGCACAGTACACACAGCTATTGTAAACCATCTGGAAATTGTGACTTAGGGGTCATACTTTCAGATTTGAAGGGCTGTGAACTCCAAGGCATGGAGAGAGGAACAGCTGCACCTTTGGCTGTGGTGCTGTAGCAGCAGCTAAAGGGTAATGTGATGGCAAGACATATAAATAGCTGAATAGGTAAGAGCAGAGAGGGATTTGACCTTTGCTTCATTCTGGCGTATTTACTACAAGAAGGAACTTCCCAGTTTTGGTGTCTGGATGTCATGGGAGATGTCAATCACAAGTGAAAAAGGAATTAGAAAATAAATTTGAGACTTATTAGGGGTAGAGTTTATGTGGCTAGCTCACTGAAAAGTCAAAGAGTAACTTAGTCACTGTTTAGAAACACCTATGTGTGAGGTGTAAAGTGAGGTGTGAGTTTAAAACTGCAGTTCTGCAGTTAGATGGCAGTGAATGGTTTTAAACTTGAGCTGCACAAGTCTAGATTAAAGTGCATGTCTATAAGTGAAGCAAATTATTACTGCTCTTGACAGTCATTAGCTCTAAGATAACTACCCAGACAATAAACTCATGCCAAAAGAGAAATTACTTCTGGGAATATGTGTGGCTTGTTGACTGAGAACTGACATTGGGCCATGAAGTGCTTTTTCCAAGCATATAACTGAAACATCACAAAAATACTACAAATAGGCACTATAAGGATGAACAGAAACAAATTTAGAACAGTAGATTACATTAAATGTCAGAAGGTGAGTAATGATAATCTTTATGGTTGAAAGAGAGGTAATAATAAAAATACTAGGAATATAGGAAGGCTAAGAAAGCAAGTTTTCTTGCAAGTGTTCGAGTCTAATAACTTGAGACACTTCTGCGATCTTAAAGAGGATGCTTTTAGTATTTAAAAGCCACAAACAAACAAAACATATAAAAAAACCCAACTCCCTGAAACCTTCAACAGAAAGATGTTAATTTCACCAAAGTTCCTTACATTGATAAAGAAGACTCATAAAAAGCAGCATTTAGATTATTTGAAACATCTTGGTACTGTTAACATTTTTCCTTGAATGCATTTGTAATTCAGTTGGAATGAAATAGTCTTAAAATTGCTTAGTGTAGAGGGTGGGAAAATGATACCATAATTATACCATAAAATGAAAAGGTGAAAGAACTGCTGTGAGTTAAAAAGCTAAACAATGAACCAGGTTGTGAAACACTTGCAGCATTTTGTTCAGTGATTTGAGCCTGGAAATTCTGGTATTGTCTCTTTTTAAGATCTTTCATTTGCTTCCTTGCTTGTTCTGTTGTATCCTTTGTTTTGTTTTGTTTTGTTTTTTTGTTTTACATTGTCTTCAGGTAATTTTGTGCTTCCTGCAGATGTTTGGAACTTGTTATTATGCAGACTTTTTCTCGTTTTGCTCACTGCTTTCTTAATAACAGTCCTCTAGCTTTTCCCTTCTTCTCTCTTTTAAACTTAATTACAGCTGTTTGGTTGACAGTAGCACCTCCTTTGCAATGAGTGTACAGTCATTTATTTTAGAAGATACTGTGTAAATACTTACTCTTAAATAATAGTGGAAGATTAGATCACCATTTGAGGTATGTTGTTCACTTTGTAAGATGCAAACCTGCCTCAGGTTTTGCTGTGCAGCAGTTTGTGTAGTTACCATGGGCTGCATTTCTTTAGATTCAGTGCTGGCACTCGCACTGTATTTTCTCTTTTTTTGTATGTTTACCACTCATTTTATTAGAGAAATTGTTGGATAATTTTGTTTCTTCAAGAGTATAAATCCCATGTTTGCCACATGGTGGTGCCAGACGGTAAGTGAACTAAATGTCAGCAAATTGTTGCACTGGCTCGGCAGAACAAGGGCATAAACTATTACATGTGTGGCTTGCAGAATATAAGCTCCTGTGGAACTTGGATAAAAGCCCTTTAGGCAGTAAAAGTTACCCTTTTTGGCTATGTATGCCGTTTTACACATCTCCAAGTAGAAACATGATGTGAATTTTTGATGATGAAGTGGTGTACTGCCAACCCTTCTGGAGCTCATGTATGGCAGTAAGTAGTGAATCTGGTTTGGAGAATTTATTGGTTTATTATTAAATATTGGTTTATTATTAAAAAATAATAATAAAAAAAAGATTTATTAAAAGTGAAGATACATGTAGTGAGAGGAAGTTCAGTATCCTGTGTTGCCAAGATAGAATTCTTATCTCAGTCAGCTTTTTCAATGTTTAAAAGCAAAATCTATCAGTAATATTTCCAAAGAAGATTTCAATTGATGCTTCTTTACTGTGAAATTGCACATGATGTGGTGTCAGTTCTTGAAGGAAAGATATTCTTTAACATTTTAGAAGGCCTAAAACGTAAGAATTTAAGCTGAAAACTTTCTTTATGTAAAGTGCTGTTAAGTTCCGATTGTGGTGGAGTCATTTTGCATGGTGTGTGTGTGAATATGTACGAAACCCACTGTACTAGAATTATGGACTGTCACTTTCTTATCCAGGTCTTACTCAAGTCTGTTAGCTGCATTATTGGGTAGTGTGCTGTCACTTTTCTTGTGCTGTCATCTAAGTTCCACGTGGATAAGCACAGCTGCAAAGCTAGTGAGGAGATTAGTACTAAAAACACTGGAAAATTCCAGAAGTTTTTAATGGGAAAACCTCAAGAGTCTTTTCCTTTCTTTTTCATCAGTCTTTCAGAATAGAATAGGTAAGTAGTCTTGTGGTGCTCCTCTCAAATCTCTGATACCTAATTTCCTTCTTGTGGTTACAGTTTGGGCACTTAAAAAATTCGTGGTTCATTTTGGAGTTTTGAACTTCATGGCAAACCACTGCAAAAGTTGGTGGCAACTTGTTGAAAATTTTGTGAAAGAACGTCAGGAAGCTCTTGCTCCACGGCCCATCAGAGGACTTGGAAGTGTTATGCTAAAGCTTGACAGTAAGGTATTTCTACTTACTTCCTTAAGCAACTTGAAAGTTTTTTTTAATTCTCTGTTCACCGTATTCTGAGATGCTTTAATTCTAAAATGTCTGTCACTAATGGATATGTCTTTCATGTAATACTGTATTGTTTTTATGGTGTATTTTAAATTATGTCTCTTTTATCACTATTCACACTTAAGTGCACATTTTAATTTGTTAAATGGTTGCATGCAAACTTTGACAGAAGTCAATTTTATAACGCTGAATTAGCTTTATAAGATTCCTTATCTGAGTAAGGCAAAGTTCTTATGGTTTAATCACCTTACCTGGTTAGAAAGATTTTGAATTTAAACCTAATGAGCTTTTAGTCTGAAGGATAAGACGTTCCTACTTCTTATGTGAAAATTTAATTAAAAAGCAGACCATTGTGTTTGGTAAGTAGGGCCCAAACTAGTTTAGACATATTTGTCTGTACTGTGTGGAAGCAAAGTTGTTGCACACAATAGTATGGTGGTATTGAAATGAGTCTTCCCTGTCCAAGTGAAGAAATATGTGGGGGTTGAGTATTTGGGAAGTGCCACAGAATAAGGCTTCTGTGTTCCCCTCCCTTCATCCCCATGTAAAATATTCTTACATTTGCATTGAAAATTGTATAGTTGGAAAGCTCCAGAAAATTTATAAAGTTCATTAAGAATTGTAAGTTTTCATGTAAACAGATAAATGATTTTGTTTGCAATAGCTGTGGCACTGTGTAAGAATGTGCTTTCTGTAACTGTGTTGCTGTAGTATTCTCTGCTCTGGAAAAAGTCTTTATCTTAGGACTTCTATAATGGAAGAGCTGAACTCTGTAAGTACAATTGTTAGAGCATCTGTGCCTTGGCAGATTTGTCTTGTAGTTTATAGCTCTGAATCCCTACAGGAGAGGAAGGATCTTAAGCCTGGATCTGATTAGTGAATGGATGACAAAAGATCAACAAAAGCATTAAAATGGCTCCAGGAAAAAAGTAATGATTTCACAGTGTTCTATGAGGAAGAATTTGAAAAACGAAAAGCCTTTCAAAATACAGCTATAAACACAATAAAATGTTTTCCCAAAGGTAGTAAAACTTACTAATGTGGGGAAAAAAGCTTACATTATACAAAACTTTTCTTAAAAAGATTTTGTTCTGTAAGTAGGAAGACCCTGTAGACACAATGTCAAGTGTATTGCTGTTTTATGAGTTGTCAAGTTTGGTATCCTTGTGTTGCATAATTGTGTGATACAGTATCCTTCCTAATTCCAGCAAGTCTTTTCTCCTTAACAAGGTAGGGCTTTAATGTGCAGCAGAACCTCTCCCTCTGCAGTTTAAATTTACTTAAGGTCAGTTTATTTATATGTTGTTTTTGTCTAAGCAAAAGAACAGTGTTGGCCATCTCATTTCCCCATCTCCCTTCACCCCCCCACTCCCCCCCATATTTGAGATGACAGCTGTATTCCTCCTGAGTCTGCACTCTGTGTATTAGAGCAGTTTAAGCTTTCCCAGACATCACAAGAAGGGCACTTGATAAACTTCATGATTCTATTGTCCTCATTTGTGCCTATTCTAATTCTGTTTCAGCCAGTATTTATCACGGGTGGCTGGGATTATATGTAGTCTTCCAAAGCTTATCACACTTACGTGTCCGTACCTTTTAAATTCTACTGCATGTGCTTATTCTGTGTATTGTAGGGTGATGAATGCAGGGTATCTCAGAATTTGGGAAGCAACGCCACAGACTATTGGCAGTTACATTTTTTGTCGAGACAGGGAAACAAGAGGAGTGAAAATTACATCCTTGCAAGATTTTTTAAATTGGATTACTGATATTTTTGGCTTCACTAGGCACTGTTGAAGAGGAAGTAAAAACTATGCAGACACAAAATAGAAATTCGGAGCGTAAATTGTTACAGTTTACCTTTCATGGGTGTGTGTGAGAAACCAAGACCGAGGGATCGTTTCCTTTGCACTTAGAAGTTCAATTTCTAGTATTTTGTTTTTAGCTTATTTTCATGGGAGCTGGATGTGCTTAGGATTTTTGTTTGGTTTGTTTTTTTGTTAGTATGCTAAGTTAATTGGAAGCTGAATCATAGCATCAGGACGTGTTGAGACTCTTAGCTAAGTACTGTAAGCCATTGACAAGGTTTGTTTCACACAAATACTCAGTGGTACTGCTTGGGCTGGCAAACATGGTATGCTTAATTAGGATATAGTTCCAGATTTGAATGAAATATAGTAGATTTGAATGTAATGTAGTGAGAATGAGGAACATATCTTAGACTGGCCTTTTTCCCAAGCAAATTTTAGGAGGCTAGTGTAGATAGTCTGGAAAATAACCCTTTGTGAGAAACGGATGAGTTCCTCTCACATGCATATCTGAGCTTTATTGATTATTTCTGTTTGTTAAACAAAACCATCCAGAAAAGAACTGCTTCTCTTCTTTCACTATTCTCTTTTACCCCTGCTAATCCTGGAAGAGCAAAGAAATTTGAAATTTCTTCATCTGAAATGAAGAGCAGCTCTGGTTAAGAGAAAAGGAAGGTCATTGTATTTTATTGTTTTTATGAGCAGTAGGTCAGTCTCTGTCTGAGTGTGTCTCCTCTAAATATGGACTATGAAAATAGGATGTTGTTACTGTGTTCTTTAGTCCATGGCTATGCATTTGCCTCATGGAGAGTCAACAGACAGCAGTTCAGGTGGGAGAGACTTCCTGGAGGAGCAAGTAGGGAGGTTTCTGCTGTCAGCCACCAAACCATCCTAAACTTAATAGATAGGGTATCATGTGTGTTATTATCAACAATAGAGAATTAATAATTTGCTTTACTGATTTTTATTTTAAGGAAGACTGTTGTTTTACAATACAATGACTGCAGTTTGCTTCTGAAATTTATGAGGGAGTTTAGCAGCATTGGCAGTGGCTCAGCTGCGTGTGCTAGACTTACTAGTTTGAATGCCCTAGCATTTTACGTGCTTTCTAATGTACCTGAGTGAATCATGTGGTTGTTATATGCTTTTTATTGGTATAGTACACTAGAATTTTATATGTGGATTGCTTAGGTTGTTTGGATTTTGGATAAAGTCAACTTCTATTCCTTCTGGTACCAAGTTCAGCGCAGTTTAACCAAGCACAGAAAACAAGCAGAATCTCTGCCAGTAGTTAAATTATTATAGAAAATACTTTCATAGACATGTAAGATCTTAGAAGAATAGTTTTCTGATAAAATACTGGAAAAATGGCTAT
>VWZN01001878.1:372212-386311 GCA_013396955.1 Regulus satrapa
TATAGACTTTATTAATTTTGGGTGACTTGAGAATTAGAATTATGCTGTAGTCTACTTTCAAATGTAGGTTGATTGCGTTTATAGAACTACTTAAACATCAATATTGGTAAGCTAGTAGGCCAAAAGAGCCTCCCAGGTATTGTCTTAAACATTAGTAAAAAAAATTGTTTTTTTGGACATATACTGTTATTTCCTAATTAATTTCCTGTATTTATCATCCAATTGCCAGAGGCTGAAATTACAGAAAAATACCAAAGACTTCCTTTTAGCACGTTCTGCTGAAATTTAGGGCTCTTTTGTTGTATTTTCTATGGAATTGCAAAGTGGAGCAATACAGCCATGAGGGTTTTTTTTTTTCCCAAAATGAACCTCATGTGCAGATAGTAGGTTTTAAAGTGCAGAAGTAAAGTTAAAAGTATGTCATTGAATCAGAAAACAACTTTCCCTTTTTTACAGATAAATTATTCCATAGGTGAAGAGGTAAAGTAGAAACAAATTCTACAGTGTAATTTTTAGGCTTTAGAAGCTTTGGAATTCAGTTCTTTGACTGACTCTTTCCATGAGTAGCAAAAACTAGTAAATGTGGGTGCTTTATTACATTTTATTTTCATGTTTCCTAATGCTCATGTTTCTTTATAAATCTTCTGACTTAATCAACATTATGAGATTTTTATAAATTTGAAATATTCTTAGCTTTTGTTTCTGTTGGGTGTTAATGTAATTTTTGGCTACTGTTGAACATGCTAGATTTACTGAGAATTCAATGGTCTTGTTTTCAGGGAGAAACAAACTTCACTTACATGATCTTAATCTCTAACACAGATGAATAAGAACATTAAAGCTCTTCACTGTTATGATTATGCTACTAATTGATTAGTAATGGTTAGAATAAGGAAGATAGTCCTGCATAAACTAGGTCCTGAAATGAGTATACTTTAGCATGTGGATGAGAATCAGTAAAGAAAAATAACTTTAATGAAAAAGGAGAAATTAACTGTTGAGAAGTGCAAGGAGAATTACATTAAATCTGTACATTTATATGATCTAAAATTTGCTTTTGTGTGTATGTCAGACTTAATTATGTATTTGATGTTGTGCCATTTAATATGAATGCTTTAATATGAATGTGGTACCAAAAAAACATATGAAATCTGTTCAGCAGTAATTGATATAATAGGAGTGTTTTGAAATGCAGAGAATGTGAGTATTTGAATGCCTGAATGGGAGTATTAATGCCATAAATGAGTACCTCATGTTAAGATTTGATTTTTTGCTGAAATGCCCTTTTCGGAGTACAAGTCCTGCTCTGAAATCTGGTGGTAGCTCTCAGTTTAATTAAACTGGAATTGCCCAGATTTTACTGATAGCTCTGTTAATACTATTAAAGTTGTTCATATTTGTTATATCCCTCTTTATTTCAAGAGTGCATGTTAATAGTAAAACCCAGGTTCTTGCATTAGAATTTGTTATGATCTTTTCTTCCTATTGCAGTTTACTTTTGTGTCTAGAACAATTTCATTTTCATTCTGTGGATGACTTTGCCTGCCTCTCATTGCTTTTTTCCCCTATTACTGCATTTTTCAATAATTTTCCACTGTGTTGTGTTTTTTCCCCCTTTTCTTCCATCTCCGCCTGCCACTGACAAGCTGTGGCACTGGCTTAATAAGAAGGTAAATAAACAGAAAAATTGTAATTCCAACTAATGGATTCTGTGGTTTTGGGGGAGTTTGATTTTTTTTTTTTAAGTTTGTATTTATTTGTTTATTTTATTTTGTAGCATGAACACTCCTTAACATGCCTTGCTTCATATAGATTTCTCTCTCAAATGCCTCTTTTCCAGCTCTTGGTATAAGCTACTGAAGGTCATATAACTCTTCTCTGATCTCTTCTACTCCAGTGAATGTGCATAGTTAAATGTTTAGCACAGCAGAGTATTGCATTAGCCTTTCAAGGGATAGAGTGATTCAGGGGCACTTTTATTTCAGAATAATTGATCTCCACCTGGTCCCCACTTGTACACCTAACAAAACCAGTTCCCTCCAAGTCTGGAGAGCTGTTCTCTGCCCTGAGAATGCACCAGTTAGCTGAATTATCAGGGGAGTGGCGAGGGTGTGAAGCTCTAAGTGCTTGCAAACAGTGCTTGGACTGGTTTCACTGAGTGTGATCAGGCTTTTACTTTTGAAGTGCCAAACTTGCCTTTGTACACAGGCATAGTGTGTCGTGTACCAGGAGTGAATACATACAAAATGAGACTTTGCATGGCCTCAGAACTGCTGAATCTTTACAAGTCTGAAGGAAAGAAAAAGGCTAGTTAAAAAAAAAAATAGGTATTTGGTAGAGCTAAAAAAATTTTTTTCCTATTGTGTAACTTTTAAAAGTGTGTGGTATGTTTTCATGATTAAGTTTTAATTGTTGATAAAGAGGGGCATTTTTAATGTTCTTTTGCCCCGACTGTATATCTCCTGTTCTTAAATTACATTTTTACTTCACAACTTTGAAATGTTTATCTTTTGTGAATGACTTGTGTTAGTAAATATGTGCAACCATGACCTGTCAAAAATATTTTTTTTAATTTGGATTTTGGTTTGTTAGCAGAGTTCAGGGGAAGAACTGAGTTTGGTGAGCCACAAGAGAAAGTGTAGTCTCAACTGCTTTTTTTCTGTCATTTGTCATTTTCATTGAAAAGTCTTATAAGTAGATATGTTTTTTTCCTTAATACTGGTAGGTTGCAAAAACAATTTAACTGCAATAGCTTTAAATGCTAAAATGTCTGGATTTTATTTTTAGTTTAGAAATTTGCATTATTTGGCAAAACTGTGTGGATATAGTTTCTTAACAGAATGTGCTTTTTTAGTTCCTTTGAGTTATCTTTGAAAACTGTTGCTTTACTTTACAGTTTCATAAGTAGAAGTCCTGAAAGTTCTATAGTATTACAAACAGTGCTGACTTCTGTGCATGAACATACAGTAATAATATTATAATCATGATTTTTCTTAAAGTGAAGAAACATGCAACCACCAGTGGGTTCATTTTGTTGTGGCTAGTGTTTTGGTGATTTTTTTTTTTTTTTTTAATTAAAAAAAAGTCACACCTTACTAGAAGCAAAAAAAGGAGGAGATTGGTACTACAGAACACTGGTTGCAGTTAAAAGGCGATTGCCTTTGTGCCTTTCTCTTTTTTGCCTGTCTTTGAAGGGAAGTACTTCAGAGACCACAAAGACAAATTTCTGATAATCTAGCAGGAAATCAAAAATCATATGGATCCATATGGGCAGAGTTTGAAATGATGATTGAATACGACTGCTAGTAAAAAACCTTGGCTTTTTGATTCCTGTTCGTGGTGTATATAAATAGCCTAAAATATGGAATAGATTCAGTCAGTCTGGTATAATTTGTTCTTAATAATATTGTCTATGTCAAGCCTCTTTAGAAGGAATGGCTAAATTTTTCTGCCACTTCTCTAGAGATACTGGTGAAGGTAGACTTGAGAGCTCACACCGACTGTTCTCTACCTTTTCTAGCTTAACTACTCAGCTGACTCATTTCAGCATAAACTTGGGATGTGTTGTGGTTACAGACTTGCCCTTACTCTCTGCAGATGATATTAATGAGGTCTTATCTTCAAATATTGACTAACTAAAGGGAAATGAGAAGTCTAAGGGAAAAAATCCTCATAAATAGCAGAGCTGTTCGTAGAAAAAAAAGGAAGTCCATGTTGGTCACTTTATGTGGATGTAATCAAAAATTAAGTAGATGGCCTAGGTGTGCTTCACTATTTGGGGAATTTAGTAAATTAAACATACTAGAAAAGCTACTGCTCTGAAGGTTATGCAGTATGAAACCGGCAAATATTAATTCATAGATGGTGTATCATACTGCATAACATGGAGGACCTTTTTAGATAGTAGGATTTCTGATTTTTAAGTATGAACTGTAGTTCTGTTACACTTAGTGTAATTTGGTTTGTGTCATCATCCAAAAGTTGAAAGAGGGAGTACTTGGAAAATTTTGAGGAGCTTTCTAATAGAGTGTAACTCAATCACCAAAAACCTTTTTACAGTGAGCTAAATTAAAATAAAAACCTTGATAACCGTTCCTTTCAAAACTGTGACAAATAAAGATAGGGTTTTTTTTGTGGACAGTCTGTCACAAATCAGTAACATTTCAGTTTGGTTTTACAAGTGTGACCTTCTGTAGCTTAGCAGCCTGGCTTTCCTTTACCTTCGCATAATCAAGGATGTTGTGGCAGCCTCAGCTTTCCGCTGTTGACTAACCTTTAGATTAGAAGCTTGGGACTGAATATAAAGCTTAATGACCTCAGGCTAATGAGTGCATTTAGTCAGTACATGTTTGTCTCTGTGTGCATGCCCATGGTTTACAGGAAGGGTGTAAAGGGAGGTCTGGCAGGCTTGGGGTAAAAATGAAGTCTGGAGCTGATTCGGTGTAAAGTACAACCACACATGCATTTAACAGTGCAGGTTCCCTGCAGTGAGGAGCTTACCTGCACCTACATTTTGTTCAACATGAGTGTGAAAAGGTGAGGAATTGCGAAGAAAGTGTTGTAGGTTAATGTAGGGGAAGGAAGTATGTTTTCATAGAAGAAAATAAAGAGTAAATATAGCCTTCAGTGAATGTTGTCCATCTGCTTTTACTTGTATGATGCTCAGTTCAGTTCAGTCTTCTGCTGTGACACATCTGTACCACTTACATGACTTGGATCCCCTTAAGTCTGTGCTGAGAGATGCAATTGCAGGACCTGTAGGCTTGCCAAAGCTGTCTTTCATCAGGCCTCCTTGGGCTACCTGCCTGAGTAAAGAGAGACAAGGTGGGCTTGCATAGCCGAGGATGCTGCTGGTACCAGTACATCATCAGTGCTGCCATGACTTTACTAACTAGATATAAGGTAATCCAGGATTTACATGTGCTGCAGCTGCACCTTACTGGCAGTCCAAGAATAATATATGAACCCTCACTGTGAGTATCCAGGAAAGATGCCTTGTCCATTATGTGCCATCTCAGAGAGAGTCCTCATCCTGGTCTTTCAGAGCTTGAACTTTCAGTAGTTGCTACATGGCAAAACATCTAAAGCATTTTCACAATTCAGGTAAAATCTCCACTGAGATTTCACCTTTTGCAAATTGGATATTGGATATTTTGGATATTGGATACTCCTCACACAATCATTGAACCTAGCATTTTTGGAAATCTCTGACAGTTCTTCCAATTACATGGATTCAGTGAATCTGATTAAGGTGCCATATATCAGACTACTGGATTTCTTTTAACTCTGACTTTGAAAGTAAATAGCAGTTTGAAATTTGTCTGAAATGACAAGGGCAGCTTTAATTTTTAATAGCTTCATTTTGAAGTCCATGCTATAAAATTTTGTTCGCTATTCAGTGGTGTTTTCTTGGTGGTATTTTTTATTTCTGTCCTTTGAAACAAGGACTTTGATTTCTTGCTTTTCTTGCAAAGTCATTAGATGTACATGGGCTTGGAAGGATGCAGAAAATCCTGTTTCAGTGTCATTTCCAAAGAGGTAACCCCTATATATAAACCATATTTATGCCCTATGAAGGGGCTACCCAAAGTTTTTCAGAGAGCTGCAGTACTGTGGCTGGCAGGTCACCTACTTCTAGATAGAAGATCTAGATAGCTGAAATTTCTTAGCAATGCTGAAAACCAAACTTAGGTTCAAAATACCTAAGACAAAAGATTTTTCACACTCCCTCATGTTTTTTTGAGTTCCTTTCTCCAGTTCTTATTGTAGTGTGCAGACTTTGTTACAATAACTTGTGTTAATTTAGATCAAACAAGGAGCTGGTTGCAAAAACTTGAAATTTAAAAATAATTACCTGATGTATATAAACTGTTCAGATGCTACCGGATTAACACACACAAAAATAATCCTTACTTTTTTTAAATAGGAGATCTAACTTCAGTGTTGACCAATTCAATCATCACACACCAGTCTGAGAAGCTGGTTGTTCCAGGGTCAATTTCATGTATAGGGATAGGGTAAATAATGAAGAAAGAACTATTGTAAACCATTAGCATGCATATTAGTAGTTTTATAAGATCTCTAACTAAAAAATTGCCAACTTAATCATTGAATATATAACTTGTACTTGAAAGTACTTTCACTTATTACACATTCGCTTTGATCTCAGTTCTCATAAATCACAAATTTTACAATCGTGCTATTACTTTTTCCTGTAGTAATGCTAAATGGAGTAGAAATAGACCTGGTATTTGAACCATAGGAGCTAGAAAAATGTATTTGGTCATGCTTGCATGTGCTTTCACAGCTTTTTATGTAAACAGTCAATTTGTGTATGAGATGAAGCTCAGCTTGCAGTGTTCCAGAGCACTCTGCAAAGTCGTGTGACTGAGCAGTTTCATTGTTTTGGATGACATTATCAGAATTTCTCTACCCAAATATGGTATCACCATTTGCTTATGGATATGTATAGAATGGGCCTTTTTGTAAACTGACAGAAAAAAAAATGTGCCCGTTTCCTGTATCAGTCAGTTTAGCTGATGCATGCTTAATGCTGAGCATCCTCCTGGGACTGGAAGTGCATAGATATAGTTGGTGCTGAATAATTGGCCTGATATTCAATAATGTAGAACCCCACCTGTCCCATTTCAGTTCAGAAGGTTATGAGGCAGCTTTAAATTTTTTATTACTTGCAAAAATACATCATTTGTCATTTAGATGGCTCTTAACTATTCAAATCTGAAAGTTATGGTTGTGCTTTAAAGTGTGCCTTGATAGCTCTGAAGTCCTGTGCAGATAGTATCTGTAAGTTTCCAAGTTGCTGAAGGACAAGAAACAGAGTCAAATTTCTGGGTTCTTATTGACATGAATGTCTTCTTTGGGTACTTCTCTAGGTCTAGTAAGTAATTGTTGAATTATTGCTTGCTTTGCAGAGAGCTTGCCATGTTGTGTGGTAATGTGTACATGTTTTTTGCAAAATCACATGTCATACCATGACTTTAATCATGCTAACATCGCTTGTTAATTGTTCATTTCCAAGCTTGGGCATAAATGCTGTTTGATTAGAGCCTGATTTTGTACTGTGATTGTAAACAAAAATGACAATAATGTCGCATAACATACAGCATTGCTTTCGTTAAAGATTGATTTATGTGCTATAATTTGTTGTTTTTTTTTCTGCACAGATTATCGTGTGGTTGGAGAAAATGCTAGATAAAATAATCAGCATTTTCATAATATTTTTGCTGGTGATAGGAACCCTTCTGCTAGCTCTTCTCCTTACTGCAAAGGTACAGTATGCTAACGAATAGGATCATAGAGCTTATTTTCGTTGTTGATGAGGGTTAATGATATTATACAAGATTGTATAGTTTAAAGAATTTCTCTGAATGTTTAGGAACTAATTGCTCTGTGGTTAAACTTGTCACCATTTCAAGACTATAACATATACAAAAATATATCAAAATCTCTATGTTTCTTTGTATTTCTGTGGGTTTTTTTAACCTATATGGCAAGTCTAATATACTGACATTTGGATATACAAAATGTATTATAATATAAGAATTACTAGCTTACATAATACAGGAACAGATTTGTTTTGCATTCTGTTGATAGTTTCCTTGTCAACAGAAGAACCACTTAGAATTTTTTCTCTTTACCTCACATCAGAAACATTTGCAAAATAATTAAGGTGTGTTTGTCAATTCATTTTGGTGTAATTGCCTGTAATAACCTCATGTTGTCCTTTTCTGAGTTACTGAGTAACTCAGTAATCTCATGTACCGAGATTCATGATCGTATATTTTCTGAAATTGATTTTTGGTTTGAGTGTGGACGGCTTTGTTTGGTTGGTTTTTGGTTTTGTTTTTTTTTCTTTGCTCACCACAAGAGGTCACTCATGTACCTTTTTTTTCCTTTTTCCTTAATGGAGCCGTGTTAATACTTGAAACGGTCAATGGAGATTGAGTGTTTGACTTGAATACAGTTATGGAACAAAGATCAGTGGGTTCTGGTGCCCATCTCCCTTTTCCAAAATGTAGGCATATGTAATGTTGAGTACCTAAAATTGAGGGTTTTTAGAAGTTGTGCAAACATTGCTGCCTAAAGCTCCCTTATATTCATAAAAGGACTATTAGGATGTTTATAAAAGGTGTATTTTATCATTCTTCTTGCTGAAGAATTTATTTGGTCAAGCACTTAATAGAAGGGCTGGTCATGTTAGAGCTAATTAGGTTTTACACTTGTTAGATCCATGGCTTTAAAAGGTGTATCTGAAACTTTGCTTTGTATTTTAGTGCTTCTCCTGACACCACTGCTATTATTGTTTGACTTTTTTCCACTGATCTGTATTCACTAGGTGTTTCTTGGGTTAATGGAACTTCTTTCTTCATAGTAGGTTGTTTGAACTTCTTTCTTCATAGTAGGCTGTTGGTAGTGGAAGAATTATTTTTTAAATGTACAAACTGGTCACTGCCGCCCTTCTCACCTTCCCCCTGCTGCCCCACCCTCTTCCTCCCAATACCACTCCACCCTCCCCCCAAAAAAAAGAATTTTTTGTTTCTCAATCTAGGAAGAGTTTGTAGTTTGCGTTGCATAACGTTTCTCCTCTCCCTCTTCAATTTAGGTACATCAAGAGAGTGTTCACATGATTCAAGTCACAAGCAGCTTGATCAATGAGACAGTAGCCAGTCACCCAGAATGGGCAAAGTAAGAATGCTGAAGTTAAGCGAATAGTATAGGGTGGATGAACAAGCTTCCAGGTGCTCTTATGCATAGTTTTTAATTTAAAAAATCCCCTAGGTGAACAGAAATGTGGGTGTCTCTCACAGGCAGATGGAAATGCTAAACTCTCAGACAGCAGGAATGTTGATGCATCACTCTGGAGGACTGTCAGTGGGGTATCTCATCTGAGGACAGCTTGGATTTTGGTGGTGAAGGATGGCTGTATGAACCTGCCTAGCTACAGCTGTGAGGAAGAAACTTGTGTAGTGCAGAGACTAAAGAGATCTGTATTTTCCCTCTTTTTCTTGTGAAAGAAAAGAGCTGTCAAAGAATGCTCTCTCTAGAAAGTTTCAAGATAGAGCTAAATTATTTTTAAAATGTAGATAGATGGCTGTGAAGTTCATTTGTATAAATAGGAGTAGAAGACATTGTTCCTAGAGTGAATTGAAGAAGAGTTCAAGGGTAGAAAGAATGCTGGGTGGGGGGAGTTTGGTGTGAATCAGTTGAGCAGGGCCATTCCTGTTAAGAGTAGGAGTGTATAGTGTGCACAGTAGGAAGTTTATAAGGTTTAGTCTGTGCAATGACTAAAGTAAGTGCCAAGACAAGTAGTAAAGGAGAGAGGAGGTTTTGAGAGAGATGCATCTAGAGAAAAACATGGGCACACTGGTGAGCAAAGTAGTCTTTGCATGAGCATCAGAGGGGGAATAGGTGAGACTGAAAAATGTGATTTTAAGGGGGGCATGTTCCAGGCAGCTTTCATTCTGCTTCAGCTAAACAGACATTGGGCAAATGTGACTTACCAATTTAATGCCAGCAAAAAAAGATCTCCAGAATAAGAATAGGTAACTCTTTCAAGGGTACAATCTAAATAAAAGTGATGGTGGTTTAAGAAGATTGAAAGAAAGCAGAAACTGTACTATATAAGTAAAACAATTTTTCAAAAACAGAACTAAAAGAATATAGGTAGTAACCACTGTAGTAATGCATGCTTTAGCACTACTAAAGTAATCACGATCTTGAGAACAGAAAGGACATAAAGCCTTGGTTTTATTCCTTAATGGCATCTCTTGTGTTGTTTTGCTTTTCTGTTTTGCTGTAAGATGGAAATAAGTGGGACTAATGAAGATGGAAATTTGACTGTCAGAAGCTTATTTATGTGATAAAACTACTGGAATTCTAGTTAAATAATTTGCATAATTCTAGCGTAACGTTTTGCTTCCAGTGTTTCCATCCAAGTTTGAAGTATCCATAACATTGTATTTTAGTTCATTAAGAGTAAAACTATCTCTTGCCAAATCCATGAAGCTTTACCAGCTTTCAGAGCTTGATGCTCTTATTATGTTTAGAGGTGAGTGGCTGAAATATCTTGAAATTCCAATCCGGAACATTTCTGAATTATTATACAGACAGAAAAGCTTCTATGTTGATCTTCAGTCAGGTGAACAAATACAGCAGTTCTATTTCCTGAATGCTTTCATTTTGTTTTGGAAAGGCTCCAACAAGTGCTGTTGAATCAAGATGTAGAAAGAAAATCAAAGCAGAGATTGTGTGCCCTGTATTCACAAGTAGTGAAATGATGGCCACTTGGTAGGGTACATTGCTTGAAAGTAATTTGAGTCCCTGAAGAAATTCACAAGCAGGTGGTTTGGTGAGGACTTAGAAATAACTTATGTCCTAACCTTTTATCAGCTGGTTGCTTTTTCATGGAAGCTATGTTAACAATTTACATTCAGCTTGTAATTCAAAAAGCTGAGTTTGCAGCTAGATGAGACTGCTTTATACAGCATGTTCAGGAAACTCTGTGGGGGAAAAAAAAGAATGTTGTGTGAATAGCACACATACAGATTGAAGAAAAAGTTGAGATATCAATTTAACTAAGGTTTCAGGAACCTTGGAGGGTTTTAAATGCAATTTTTTAATTGTGCTTTGCTTATGGGAAAATCTATTCCTTGATATGTAGAAGGAAACATTTGAGTTGTAGTAAGTTCATATGTATTTAACTGTAATGCCTTATTGTTTCAGAATGTTAATTTGCAATGTGTAATGAAGTGGGTATAATATATAACAGTTAACTTTGTTTTCCCTCTTCAAAATCCTACCCAGCTGGCTCCCAGAAGCCCAGGTTATTCAGAAGGCGCTCAATTCTGCAGCTAACAATGTATACCAGTACGGCCGAGAGTGGATCACGCACAAGGTAAGAGTGAGCTGTCAAAACACTCCAATTATTTGGATTTTTCTCCACTTCTTCTATTTGATAAAAGTAAAAAGAAATAAAAATACATTTGTCAGTGGTTCTTTTCCATGTGTTTAACCATTTTGTTGACAGATCTATTCTTTCTACTCCGGTTTGGGACTTCTGAAGGAATAGTGGGAGTGATTTCAGTAGTCTTTTCTGTTCAGAGGATAGTTTGTTTTTTAATAACTGAGCAATCTGTCATCATTCAAATGATTCCTAGTGCAAATGCATGAAATAAAATTGAGGGTTTTTTTTTTTTAACTGGCTTGAGCTGTCCTATTATAGACAATGTATACTTTGATTGTGACCAATGCCTCTCCCTCTCCCCTAATTTCTTTGTGGGCTGGGTGTGGTATAGTTGACATTTTTTTGATCATAATTTGTATAGTTAATCTAACTTTATTCAAAAGATTTTGCCAAAATTCTTATTTATATATTTGATATCTAGCACACATCTCAAATTATTTGAAATAGTTACTCTAAAGGTATGATCAAGGGTTTTTCAGTGCAGAAAGAAGTCCTGAGTGCAGCAGAATGTTTTTTTAACAAAGTCTTTGTGTTGTGAACCATGTCGTCTGAAGTGTGTAGTTCATAGTGATACTAATTTTTCTAATAACTTGGGTTTGAAGTGTGCCTTTACAGGCATTCTTATGTTATTCATCAAGCTTGAAGTTCCTCAGTGGATGCCTGCTTTGTTCAGTCCTGTATATTAAAAGATTTTTGTATGTTTTAGCTCCATAAAATTTTAGGAGAAAAAGTAAATAACACCGCTGTGATTGAAAAACAAGTGCTGGAGCTCTGGGACAGGCTTTATCACTCTTGGTTTGTGAAGGTGGGTAACTTATTTAAATGGTAATTATATAAACTATCATTTAGTACTCTGAGATGATTATGCTAGCTATGCATTTCTGAGGAAGAGATTAGCAGAAAGTTGGAAGGTTGAGTAAAGGTTGGTAAAAAGAAGGTAAAAATTTCAAGTGTATAAGATACATCTTCCTGGAGTCCCAGTTTTAGTATAGCCAGAGCTGTGTCCTACACTTAAGTACTTAAGTGTATTTTTATGTGTGCCATTTTGCAGTTTTCTCACCTTTTATGATTAGTATTTCATAATTTAGCACTTTCTGCTGAATTTTTATGTTGTTGAGGTCTTGGGAAAAGGCAACTCATCTTCTGCATGATTTGTGTAACTTCTGTTAATTTGAAATTGTAAGTAATTGTCTTCTCATTAAGTTTCTTACAATGCATTTTTGCAGCCATCTTATAATGTATTGTATACACTGAATCCTGAGAAGTTCCTAAGAGTTAAATCATTGTTATGCTGCTAATGCTGTTTGCCTTTTAAAGGAAAAAGCAATTCATTAACCATTGTGCAATAGAAATACCAAATCCAGAAGTCATATTCCTGAAATACTTCTTTGACTATATTAGCACTTCTCTTTATGCTGTTATTCTTCAAGTACCTTTAAAGTTCCTAGAACCATCTCTGCATTAAAAAAATAGCAGTTTTGGAATAGAGCTAGATGAAGATGATAGATCTCCATACAATTTACAAATACAGAAGGCCTGTTGGAGGGAGATTTTTGACTACTCATATGTTTCTACTCTAAATAAATTGCTAGCTCAGAAGAAAGATTGGCAGTGGATTGCTATAGAAAGTTGCTAATTGTGCATCAGAAAGTGTAGCAGTGCATCTAGAGAGAATTTTTAATAAAACAATTCTGGCAAAAAAAATTTCTGGCGAAAAAAGACACTCATTTTGAGTGCAGGCTGCTAAGACAAAAAGCATGTATAAAATTTTAACAAGTAGTGGAATGCTTATTGTAAAAATCAGAATTAAGAACTTGAGAA
This sequence comes from Regulus satrapa, assembly GCA_013396955.1. Classification (NCBI taxonomy): domain Eukaryota; kingdom Metazoa; phylum Chordata; class Aves; order Passeriformes; family Regulidae; genus Regulus; species Regulus satrapa. The sequence continues at coordinate 385,018 of VWZN01001878.1, forward strand.
GTCTTCTTTAATAAAAGACTAGGATGTTATAGTCAGTGGGTTTGCTTAAGCTTGCTTATGGAGAATTTTGGTGTACTTCTCTGAAACACTTGTCACAGTCCGAGACTGAGTCAAATATCCTAATTTTAAATGGTAGTTCACTGGGCAATAGGCAACTTCAAAATTAGGAAGGAGCCACTTAAGGAATTAGCTGTTGTTTTTATGGCCTTGTAGTGTTGCAGTTACAAATGTGTATAATCAGAAGAAATCCTCCTGTATCCAGTTTAGCTTTTTAGTTTTTGTGTGACTGAGCATTACCTGTGGAGAAGTAGAAACTAATAGTGAGAAAACTACTTGCTTGGACTTCTGCTTGCATTTTTCTTTTTGGGCTCCACTGGGCAAACTTGTATGTTGCAAACAGTAAATTATATTTATAACTGAAATCATCACCTCTTTCTTGTATGCTTTCATTAAGAGCAAAATAGATACCATTGTATCAGTCAAGCAGTTGATTTTTAACAGAGGTGACTTAATACAACATACACATATGCAATTAAATGGGATAATTAACTACTGTTTTCTGTCAGATTTTAATTTTTCCAGTGTACAAAGTACTTCCAGGTATTTTTGGGGATGCCAGTTAAAGCAGCTCTAGTTAGATGCATGTTGGATCTATTCCTCGTAAAGAAGACATTGGTCTAAAGCATTAACTTTTGACTTTCTCATGTGTCTAAATTTTATTTGAATATCTGTTTTCTTTCTTTTTTAGAATGTAACACATTCTGGAAGACACAAAGGGCACAAGTGGCACATAAACCGTCAAAACAGCTGGCTTGGAGATATTCTGGACTGGCAAGATGTTGCATCGTTTGTTCATGATAACATTGAAACATTTCTCTCAGTGGGTATTCTTTGCACTTACTATGAAATTGGTCTAATTTTTAGCTGATAGCATTTCTCCTTGGAGTACCACTAAAGTCATGGATTCAAGTAAATGGAAAATTATGGAAATGCTGTTAGTGTTATTTACAATAATTGTAAATAAGCAATTATCAGAAGCCTATTTAGGTTATAACTGTAAAACAAACAGAAACATTTATGATAAAGAAGCTCTTGTGATTTTAGCGTCTTCATGGATAGCAGCTTCCCAGATGTCTTCTTGAGGCAGATTGTTGCCTGTGTCACCTGCAAACTGATTTTCAGTGCATTATTTTATGTAGTCTTCTCTTTTTAAAGAAAAAAACGAGTTGGTTTAGATTATAACTGAAGAAGGTAGTGACTGAGAGGTTGTGAAAACAAAACCAAGCAATAAAAG
>VWZN01001879.1:18592-29429 GCA_013396955.1 Regulus satrapa
TTTGTTTTGTTTTGTTTTTTTTCCTCTTTAATATTTTGGCTGGATCTGTCTGGGATGAAGATGCAAAATTGGCTTTCTTCCTGGTAGTTTGTAGGCTGTGCTTTCCATAAGGGGCTGAAGTGGTGTTGATAGTATGGCAGAATTTGGCTACTGCTGGGGAGTTTAATGTCAAGGCTTTCTCTCCTCTGCTCAGCCCAGACAGGAAGAGGCTGGATGTGAGAAGTGGCTGAGACAGGGCACAGTCGGAACAGCTGATACAAGCTGACCACAGGGGCATTCCACACCATTCTGCATCGTGCCCAAGCAATAAGAGCGAAGAAAATTGGCAACAGGTGGTTGTGGTGTTTGTCTTCCTATTTTGTGTGCTGAGGTGCTGCTCTCCTGGAAGTGGGTGAACATCTGCCTGTCAATGGAAAGCAGTGAATTAATTTCTCTAATTGGCTCTACTTGTCTACTTGCATGGGTGACTTTTTTCCTCATCAAACTGTCATTATTTTGATTGATGGGTTTCCTTGTTTTCTTTCTATTTCCCCCCCCATCCCCTGTGGGAAGGGGACATGAGTGAAAGGAAGAATGATTGGCTGCTATCTGGACTTAATCCACTGCAATATTTAAGATAGAACTTTGGTAAAATTTAGGCATCATAATAATTTTTTATATTTTTTGGAGATGAAGTTTTTAATTGTAGCGTAATCTTCTCACTTTTTGTCATTTAGATAGAAAACCTAATCTCTGTAGGTTAGATCTGGGGATTCTATCCAAAATTAGATGAATTGAAAACTTTATTTTTGAATTTCACACTGCCTGAAGTGTATCTTGCCATGGCCACAGGCTGAAGACAAATGTGAATGTTTTGTCAGATGAAGAGAGTGAAAGCGAGAATGAGATTATATGATGGCATAAATAAAAAACCTCAACAAGTGGGAGGGAGAAAATGTTTCCCTGGAAAGAAAAATGGTTTATGCATGCTTGAAGCAAAAGGTGATATGCATCTGTGAGCATTTATATTTTAACAAAGGCTCTGTCTTTACAGGCTGTGTAGGCAATCTCTCTCCAAATCCTTGTGGAACTGTTTAATCACAAACCCAACCTTATTACCATATGTTCTCAACTTACTTGACCTAGATATTCTAAATAACATAATACTTTAATAGATTTTAAATAGTTTCATTTTGTATTATTGTTGTCTTAAGCAAGGGTACTTATGTCTCAAGAGTCAAGCTTTGCCCTGAATGGTAGTGCCAAATATTTCTCCAAATAATGCAAATTATTGAAATATTACTTTCAGTATACTGTATTTGATTTCTTTAATGATTTAAAATACTATCAATGCTGTGATTCAAGTAAACTGACTAACTCAAGTTGACTATATTCTGCTTTATTTATCACTATTTAAAACATGCATCCATTATCTCTTCCTGCAAACATTCCTTTATTTCTTTGGGCATGCTTTATCAAAAGATCTGTGACACTTGCATTAATTTTAATCTTACTACTTAATTTTACTATTTTAATATTAAACACTGTTTTCATTGTTTTTACTCAGAAAATATTAGAAACCCTCACAATATGTTGATTAGTTAGCATGGAATGCTCAGATTCTATGTGGTACATGTTGTGGTCTTAAACCTTGGCTGGCTTTATGTAATCTGGAACAAAAGTTGCATTGTTGTTCTGCTCATTAGGACTACCAGAAAAGGTTTTGCATGCAAGTTGTGCAGTGTCTCCTAGGTCTACTCAAAACAGGTTTTTCTTAGGGTTGCACAGCTTTTGCTTTTGGGTATTTTGCTCTAGGTTAGTGTGAGAGTGAAGAGACATGCAGGGGTAATAGATATGCTATGCTGGGGTTTTTAATCTTTGTTTTGTTTCGTTTTTCTTTGCTTCACCACTTCTCTCATGATTTCCCCAGAGCAGAAGTAAGGAATTAACTTATCTTTTCACAGTTTACCAGTGTAGTTTACAGGTGACTAGAGTGTGCTAATGAATAGGGATCGTTTTACATATTTCCAACTCTCACAAGCCCATGAATCTGCTAATGCAGACACAAGACACATCAAACTACAAGCTTTGCTGTCTTTGTGTGTGGTAGGAATAGGTATCAGAGAAATTCACCTTGCATTTTATATATACTTTTATTAAATAATTTTCTTTGGATGGAAGGTAATACTTGTTTGTCTTCAAATACTTGATTGCTGCATGCATTATCTTCTATAGTTTACCTTTTATTCTGGTATCAGTGTGCATAATTTGTCATCAAATTACTGCTATAGGTATTATAGTATTCTAGTAGGAAAATTATTTGGATTTTGCCCTATTTTTGTGTAAAAACAGATGAGGAGAAACCTAAAAAGAGGGTTCAATATTTATTTCTTTTTCTATTAAAAAGAAATTCACATACCTAAGGTAGTTTACTGTAAATGTGTTTTCTATATAACTACATGTATATGAGAGTAATGTTAACTCAGACAAAATTTGTATAATTTTAAATTATGAATCAGATATAAGAAGATAATTTTGGTTTATGTTAAATTTCTATATGGATTGTATTACCAAATAAATCTAAAAATGCACACAACAGCTTTGACATCCATAGCTACAGGTTTTTTAAGGTGTTCTAGCAATTTATTTTTGAAGTGTAGTTGAAAACAGCCCAGCCATACATTTACATTGGGAAATTACAGGGACATGAAGGTTATAGGTTGATTCAAAATTGCATAGTCTGAAATAATTTCTTTTTCAAATGAAGTATGACTCAGCTTTCAAGTCCAGTAATTTATTACAAGTTTGTATCTGTCTGAGACCAGAGGACAGATCTAAAATGTGGTTGGCTAAAATGGGCACAGAAAAGCTAGGTCTGCATTTTCACTGGTGCAGGTACCAGGATGAATTCAGCATCAACAATTCTAATTGTTGTCAAACTTATCTCAGTCACTTTGCTGAGACTGTCAAAGATGCAAAAAACCTGGCATATTTGTTAAAAAATGAAGGCTGTTTCACTGGGGATAAGCATAAATGAGACTGGATTTGTGTGTAAAGCAGCCATACCTAAGGAATGCCATTAGAGTGGACCTGGGCCTAAAAGGATTATCAAAACTTTTATTATCTTCTATTTGTTAGCTATATTAGTTGATTAGTATATGGAAAATATGCAACAAGATTATTTCTGTATCTGTTCTGTGCCATCTTCTGGTTTTTTTACTGCCTTTGACTTAATCGCAATGCTTCTTGGCAGCAGTGGGTACATTCCAGGATGAAATGCTGGATGATCCACTTGTATTCCCTGGGTTGTGACTGTAGATAAGATTTCATGACAGAATTCAGTTGGAGAGTTTTAGCAGAAGTTCTTTCTTCTGCTTTCATATAATGGAAAAACCTTTTTGATCTTGTGTTTTGTTTCTGTATTAATTTTGTGCACATTTTCTTCACTGTTTTGAAGAACTGTGCAATGAGAAGTTCATAGAGTTTTAAGATGACCATTTTGATTGGACAAAGGCATCAGTACCTACATGTTCCTGAATCAAGAAATGTGAGTTGCAGTTTGGTATCAAATTATTTATAAGATGCTTTAAAATCAAAAGCTAAAACATACAAAATGCTTTGCATCTGTTAAGTTGTTTGAGCTATTTCTGTAGCTGGCAATCATTAGAATATAATTTTGTGCCCATTTTTAGTCGTGAGGATGTTAGAATTTAATTGTAGTGGGGAGCATATAATTAGTCTTGAGCATCTGCCAGACATTAAGTTCTTTATTGGCCAACATTCTTACAGAGCTTTGAAACACAGTCTTTGAGTTCACTAATGATTTGGTATCATTTGACTGCAGAAGCCTGCAAAGAAAAATATTTGCAAACATTAAAGTTTGTTTTATGTTAATAAAGCATTCTGAGTGAAATATGGACAAATAGACATCAAGGCAAAGAGGTCTCCCTGTTTTCTTTTTAAATTACCTTTTTCTTTCATATATTACAAGCAAAAGGATTTCTGTAAGTTTTGTGTGTATGTATATATCTTGTATATTATTAATGTTAATTCTACTGGGGAAGACACCATATGGAAAATTAGTTGATGCATTTTTGTCTTCAAATTGCACCAACATGATACATTTCCTGGTGTCGTAGAAGACATGATATCCCAGATGGAGGGATGCACAAAATTTATATTGAAACCTCAGCTACTGACACTTTCAGAAGGAGAACATGCATCAAATCTCCATTTGATAGAGGGTTTCCTCACTTCAGTGGAGGTACTTCCAAAGAGCAAAAATCCGAAACATAGTCTATGTCACAGAGTTCTCATGGACTGATTTTGTACTATATGCTGAAACATATTCTGTTCAGTTCTCCTGTAAACAACAGTCAAAAAGAAAGCAAAATTAAATGTGAAATTATTCATGTAATAAGATGAACCAAAAATATTATTGCTTCTTGTGTTATATTTCATTTTGGGCTATGATAGGCTACCCAAAAGGTCACGGTAAATATCTAGTGTTTTGATATCTAGGTGTCTAGAAAAATGGAAACTGATCTTTCAAAAAGTAATTCTAATTCCACATGATGTAATTAAGTTGTAGCAACTTAAAGGTAATTATTTGCTTACTTTGAGGGCAAAAAATATTATATTTTATCATAAAGTATTCATTATCTGCACAAATTAATGAAATTACTGTGCTCAGATATTCTGGTGTGGATTTAACTATTTCTAAATAACTAAAAAAACATATTTTCTTAAAAGAAGTGTGAAAATTGTGGCTTGTCTTTAATTTTCTCGTTGTCTTGCACTACACCTCTCTCTTAAATGTGGTTTGTGAATTATTGAAAAGCATGTGTTGAAATGGGTTTCAAAGATCATCTAGCTCCAGCTCCCCTTTCATGGGCAGGAGATTTCCACTGGACTACACTGTGCAATGCCCCACCTGACCTGGCCTTGAAGACCTGCTGGGGCTGTCACAGCCTCTGGGCAATATGTTACATACCTCACCATCCTCACAGTAAAAAAATTCACTCTAATACCTAATCTAAATATCTAATCTTCCAGTTTACAACCATTTCTCTTTGTCCTATCACTGTCTACCCATTTAAAAAGTTGTTTTCCCTCTGTTATATAATCCTTCCTGGAGGCCAGAATGGGATTTCCCCAAAACCTTCTCTTGCCAGGCTGAACAACCCAAATTCTCTCAGCCTCTCATTTTATGAGATGTGTTCCATCCTTCTCACCAACTTCATGGTCCTCCACTAGAACTGCTCTAACAAGTCCACAATTTTGTTATGCTGAAAAAAACCCAGAGTTGGACACAATACCCCAGGAGGAGTCCCATGAGGGCTGAGCAGAGGAGCAGAATCCCCTCCCTGCCCTGCTGCCCACGGGGCTCTGGATGCAGCCCAGGACACGCTTGGCTCTCTGGGCTGGGAGTGCCCACGGCTGGCTCATGTCCAGCTTTCCACCCTAAGTCCTTCTCTGCAGGGCTGTTTTAAATGTCTTCTCCTCCCTCTCTGTGCTCCTTTCTGGGATTGCCATGACCCAGCTGCAGGATCTTGAACTTGGACTTGTTCAACTTCATGACGTTCACACCGCCCTCTCTAGCCTATCCAGATGCTCTCTGGTTAGCATCCCTTCCCTCCTGTGTCACCTGCTCATAAACTTTACACTTTATGTGGAAGTTAGGAAATTGCCCATGGAAGCACACTTTTTAAAAAACGAAAAACTTCTCAAGGAGTTGATTATCCAGAATTTTCTGCTTCTCTGCTCCAATAACCCAGAGTACATCAAATGACAAACTATGAAATAAACAGAAAACTTGTACTATTCAGGTGAAAGTCTCTGTCATCTTGCTGTCATCTAATGATAATGTTCTTGCCATTAGTACAGACTCTTGCTATATTATGTATAATATATGAGATATAAAATTCTACCTGGCAATAAAACTAATGATGGGATGGCCTCCTTTAATCCAGGGAAAGAGGCAGAGAACATTCTTACCCCAGATAATGAATTTGGAAGAGATATAATAGAATACTATTTTTTTTTTTTTTTGGAACTTGGAAAATCTTTTAACTATCACAACAAACTTCTTCCCTCAAAAGTTTTCCAGTTATTATAAAAGTTTTAAGTACTCTTCTTAAGTATCTCCTTCATGTGTTTAGAGCTCTAAGAATAGACTGCAGAAACCAAAACAAAGCTGACTGAATTGCTGAGACTCATTTTAACACTAACATGGAAAACACAAGTGGGGGAATGCCAAGTCATCTTTCAGTCTTTGCCTCCTCTGCTGTTTCCTAGGATGTCCTGGCCTTCCTCCTCTCAAACTAATTTACATAGAAAATGCAAATTTGTGGTTGTGTTTGTATTTCTAGCTCTCAGTCTTCTTCTGACTGGTTTATACCCATGCAAAAGTGTAATGCCAAAATTGAGATGTATGTACCAAATGAGCCCTCACTACACTCAGTTACCATAGAACCCACAGTACTTCAGAAGTTTCATGCAAATTTTTGCAGCTTTCATACGAAAATTAGATATTAAATTAGTTTTTGGTTTTTCTCCATTAAACAATAGCAAAGGTGTTCACATTCAGGTTGTGATGCCCACTAATTTCCAAGTTAACTTTTGTAGAACTGAGTCCAAGACATGCTAGCTAGTTACTGCTCAATGATTTCATTACTGCTTATGAAACTATTTAACAGTACTTATTTCAGGCTATTTAAAAATTTTTAAAGGTGATTACAAAATTAGTTTATTTTGCAAGTAGTTAGATCCAGCTGAGTATGTTTGTCAATATAATACAGGAATACCATACTTCCTCACCCATTTTGTTGTAAAAAATTAAGATAGGCCTGGACCGAGAATCTATGCCTAGTGAGCCCTTATTCTATTGATCTTTGTACTTTAAGGAACCCGAAAAAAATTATTCATTTATCTTACACTGAAATTTATATTTTGTCATCATAGTTACTAACGAAGCCCTTGAACAGTGCTAGATTTTGTATTGACTGCTGCAGAAACTTTCTTTTGTCTCTCTTTGTTTATAATGAAATTGCAATTTCAGTTACATAAATATTCAACTGTAGTCCTGGAGTTTTGTACCCTATTCTAGAATATTCTATCTCATCTTACAGAAAATCATGTGAAACCATAAAAAATTAAGGTTAGTAATCTATAATTCATAATACATGTTAGCATTTTTCTTAATATATGCACTATTTATTTAATATATGTTATAAATGAGTCAAGTTTGTGCAGAACTACCTTCCTTGTCTTATTAGTGGAGAAATTTCACCTCATTGCCATTTCCCAGCATCCAGATTCCTAGCCAGTCTCAAAGGTAATCAGAAGTTGCCACAGGCATTATTCCACATAATTTGGGGAGAATTTAGTAAGACGCAGGTAGGTGGAAAACATTAAAAGCTTTTCTAGTTCTGTTTTCTTTCTAACTGCCTTCTTTCATTGATAATTAATTGTCTGATTAAAGTTAACCTTTCCACTGAAAACTGAAACAAAAGAGGGCATTAAACATGTCAGACTTCTTGACATTGTTTGTCGTTATCCTCCAGTACCTATGTGGCATGGACTGATTCTTTCCCTGGGTTTCCTCCTAATCTAATTGTAATATGGCTTGTTCTTGCCTTTTATGTTCCCTGCTCATTTTGAGACTTGACCTTTCTAATTTTGGGCCTATGTTCTTCTGAGTATTTTCCTGTTTGTCCTTAAATATTTACCGTTCTTGCTACTCTGTGCTTCCTACTCGGGTGTGAGGACACTGAACAGCTTACTGGGGAAATTTGCTGCACTATCTTCTTTTGCCTTAGGAAAATTTACATTTAATACTGAATATAGAGACTATTTATAATACCAGCCAATGTCTTTAAAATATTACTTTCTTTTTTCTTCTTCCTTTTCTTCCCCTTTCCCTGTTAGATTCATGTCTCTTGAGATCCCTATTAGAGGTACTCCTGTTTTATGGTCTGACTTCAATTAGTCAATCTAGACTAATTTCTTGCTTTTGAAATAATAACTGTTGGGAAAAATCACACTTGGAGAAAATCTTCCTTCAGTTTTTCCTCCATCTCTCTTTTGGTCCAGAGAACACATACAAAAACACTGCTGGCCTATTCCTATCTGTGTTTTCCAACAAACACATAAATAAATTTCATTATTAAAACTACTTGCTACACTTCTAATCTTTTCATAGTTATCAAGCTTCTACTTTTAAATTAATTAACAATTAATATTTCCTCATTTGGTGGCCTGCAGCAGACATTTTAAAATGTTGTTCTTTGCTTTTGTCATCACATAGAGACTATTAACACTTATTGTCTATGGCAGTTTGGACTTGGAACTGTTTGTTCCTCCTGAATGCTTAGTTTTCCATTCCTCACTTACAACCCCCTCAAGAGAGAGCTATTAAGTAAGGACAATTAAAACTCATTACACATACACTTGATGGCCGTATTCTTATAGATGGAACATATTTAGGTTCTGGACATTTTCTATTTGTGTTACAGTTTATCAGTTAATGATACTGCCTCTCAGACAATGGGAATAGATATGAATCATCAGCCCGGTGCAGAATGGCTGCATTTCCCCCCCCTTTGTCTAACTTACTCTACTTCACTCTTCTCTTACAGCCTTCAGGCTCTAAAATACTTCATTCAGGTGTCTAGAGCAAAACAGCTGTTTCCTTCTTTGTCACATTATTTAGCTTTTTGACCTTGCTTTCTTTTCAAGTAATAATTCCTTTTCGATATAAAAGCAGAATTCTAAAATAAGTATCTGACATTTAAAATCTCTGAAAGCACATCACTGAAGCATCTGAAAATTCCATGCTGTTTGTTTGGGATATATGGTATATGAAGCGAGGAATCAGTTTCAGCACAGTAACTATCATGCAACAGATATGTCATTACCGAGTGTAATAACGGTAGTAGTGACTGGATGAAAGCATTCAGAGATTTAAATAACTAGCAAATGAGTTACCAGTTGTCAGACAGAGACTGTGCAGTACCATTGAGTCCTGAGTAGCTGAAATAATGTTAATTTTAGAACAGATTTTAGTAGGTGTAGTCTTGTAACGCCATGGTAAATTTGACTGAAATCTTTCGAACAAGAAAAATGAAGCAGAACTCCACAGCTTGAAAGTTAACATAATGAAAAAGCTTTCCTTGCCCTTGCCCTTCCCTTCCCCTTCCCCTTTCCCTTTTCAGAAAGATTCTTTGGATGAAACTTGCCTACATTGGATTTCAAGATAAAGAGAAGATTAGATTTTATTTATTGTTAAGTATGAAACATTAGTTGTCTGGCTTACAAATTCAACTTCCATTTGCAGTGGAATTCCCCCTAAACTGGCACTTGTTTAAGGTATCAGATTGTGAGAACTTGATATCTTTCTCTTTGTTTTTCATTGAAATCCATAAAATATGGAATTCCAGGAACTGATGATGGACTGCATATTCTTGCACAAGCAATAGACTGCAGCTTCCTAGAGAAAGTGCATGTTTACAAATGGGCCATTAGCACCCCATTATTGTTTTCTTAGTTTGAAAGAACTGAGCAGCCATCAGCCTGGGGAAACTTAACTGCTTTCTCTATTACCAGGATTAGACACAATGAGAAATCAGAAATTAACCATGATTTGGACATTTGTTCAGTGATTTACAAACATTCGATCAAGGAAAAGATTGGTATTTTGATAATAGAATCTCAAGATTAGAAACATGAAGCCCTCTATACGTGGAAAACAAATATTACTTAAAAAAATAAATTTGAAGACTTCAATATCGGAAATTTTCTCATATGCTCTTTTACACCTTATTACCTTTTATTAGTTTCTTTAAGCATTTCAATGAGATTCAACAAATTTTTAACAAAGGATCTCAAAAAATACAATCTTGTTTTTGCAGTACTGCAGTCTTACTGGTTGACACATTTACTTGACCTTGTAATATGCATTTGAAATTATTCTGGAGAACAGAAGATGCAAAGAAGTGTCACTTGCTTATAAAAATGTGGTGTGTTATACACTGAAGCAACTTTAAACACTGCAGGAGGCATTAATGTCTTGCAATCACTACGATGATACTGAAAGCATAAGATGACTATTAGGGAGAGAAACTGCTGGGTCCGTCATAAAATGAAATTATGATATTATAATAGTCTGTTGCCAATGAAAGAAAGGATGAACCAAAAACATTTTAGTTCCTGTGTAAATGGAAATGCAAAACAGATTGTTTTGCAATGGCTTTCTCTTTTCCCAAATGAATCAACATAGTCCTTCATCCTGGAAAATCAAGAGAGTTTTATATTCTGTACTGATATCTGAATAACAAAAGCATAAAAACTGCATTTACTTTTGTGATTCTGTTACAAAAATCTAAAATAACATTATGAACTTCAGAATTCCTTGTTTTTATCATAAAACTGTTTAACTTCTATGCAATTAAGAGCACACAGAGGGATAACTGGAAAAATACTAAATGATTTGAAATTTCACATCTGTTGTTAAAATATTTCAGAGGTAACTACTTCGTTTAACATCCCTGAGTCAACTTCCTTTAGTGATTCAAAAGGGAGGAAATGTAGCATGATAATTATATAACTTGCACAAACATACAAATCAATATGTCAGTTTATGTTGGATCAAAAAATTTGCACATGTAGTCAAATAACTTGACTTAAATAAGTACTAGAAACTTCTCAGCAGAAACAATTTTATTACAGTAGAAAGCCATAAATAAATAAATAAATAAAACTTTTTTTCCCCAGTACTCATTATTTACTTAAACCATGAGATTTCTTATTCCTCACTCATTATTATTTAAAGGGTATATAAAAAAAAGTAGATTTTTTT
>VWZN01001879.1:36464-50830 GCA_013396955.1 Regulus satrapa
GTCCTAGTGAAGGAAATGTTCAAATTTTTCAAGCCAATAAATGTTATTAGATCAAGTTTCAAAACATCTGAAACAGGCATAAAGGCAAACTAAATTTCAAACAGCCACTAATTATTCCAATTTTTATTGTAGAGGAATGTAAAAGTGAATTGCAAAAGAGGTCAAGGTAAAATCAGTCCTTCTTCAAATAATGTAGTGTAAGTACAGGTCTTTTTAAAAACTTGAACATAGAAGTCTGGGTATTTTGAAAAGAAATTAAATAAAACAAAAATCCACACAAACTGCTTCTCCTGTGAAATCCTGAAAGATCTCTTGGATAATGTCTCCTTTGTGATCTCATTCACTTCAACTGGTTCTATGTTACATAAAATAATTAAATACATAAGAATAAATAGCCTAATTTTCAACTTGTACTTTAATTTTTCATCCCAAGTTTAATGTTTGAGCCAACAGTCTATATGAATATCTGCAAAGTCTGCCAATCCAGTTTACTGAGTCTAAATGTAGCTGTAATTTGGATACAGAATATATAATCAGAGGAAAGCATAATTCTGTAGATAATATATCTAAATATCATTTAGTATTTTTAACCATAGGATGATCTAGCCTAAAACTTTTCTGCCTGAAAGTATTTTTGTTTTTTGACAATCGTCCAGAGTTCTGTTTTTCTATTAGCAAAGAAGCCCTTAGAGATAATCCCTGTCAACTCCAGTAATTCCTTATTTGTTAAAAAAAAAAAAATCTCCCCTTAAACCTTCAAGTCCAGCCAAGAATCAACATCACAAATCCTACATAGAAGCATCCTGAAACCTCTGCTGAGCTGTGAGCAGGGATAAATAGAGACCATAAATTTAGATAGATTTCAGTTGACCATGAAACCACAAGCTTAGATAATGAGTTTACCATTTATTAATCTTCTGCCAGAGAATTTTATGCTGGAATATATTCTTTAGCTTTTTTTTAAAAAAAATATATTATTGCTCTTATTTTTGGGGCTGGAAGGAAAATAATAGAAATCCTTTAAAATAGAACTCTTGTGTCATGTTTTTACAAATCAGCATGTGTGCTAGGAGCAAGGATTTTACAGATACACCTTGGTGGGAAGTCAAAACAGGCATCTAATAATCATAATCTAAGCTCCATTATTGTTAATAATCTCACTGAAGATTATATTTATTTGAGTAGCCAAATTTACTTAAACAGTATCCTAATTATTGAGATAGAGTGGGATACTTCATTGCCTATCTACTCTCAGATTTAAGATCCTTATTCACTGTAGTAGAAGGGGAAGTATACTTTCCTGTAGCAGATGTTTTCGTAATGGCAATATTCTTCACAGCAAAATCTTGGATTTTTTTTTATTGGTTTTGATGTTTTCTGTTACAGAGCTTACTAGTAGAAGGCTCTTCTCCTGGCCTGTTCTCCTGAAGTGCTGCATGTATCCCAGGTACTTGTGAAGGAGCTGTCGCTTCTGTACCATTTATGGACTGCTGCAGCAGCCGTGAGATTTAGATGAAAGACAGGATTTCTGCTTGAATATGGTTTTCAGATCCTTCCCTGATCAACTCAGAAGCAATACAGAAAGCTGCCTGTTCAGAATGAAAGTTTTGGGAGGGAAGCTGTTCAACAAGCATGTCGCATTGTTTTTTCAGGAAATCCATGTGGGAGAAAAAACCTATCACCCTCTCCTCTCCCTCTTTGTTGCAGTTGTTGTTTTGCTTTGCTTTCCTCCCAGAATTAAAAGGAGATAATAGTACTACATACATGGCACAAAGACCACCAACTGCTGGGCAGATTATCACCTCAGTATTGTGAATATCACATGAAGTTTTGGTCTGTTTTAACCTCTCCATGGGTACCTGTGTAAACTTACAATTCATGAACATTTCCTTAGATTCTAAGCAGAAGACCTAAATACTTTTACATTGGCAGGAATTACCCACACACACTGGGTAAGTTCTCAATGTTCATCACAAAGTTTCATGGCTATGAGAGGGTAAATCTTGTATTTTTACTTTTAAGAAAACATTTTTCATTGGCTTAGATTTTCAGGTCCTGACATTCTTACATTCTTTTGTTCTTTATTTGAGATGTAATGCCTCACATTTTATAGTACCTGTCATGCATCTATGCCATAGAAGTGCTAGAAACAAGCTATTTTGAGTTCTCTTCCTGCCTGCTCCTTTCTGGAAAGACGGGATTCAGTTAGGGTCACTTTTTTTTCTAGCTGAAGAGTTCATCAGTCTATAATCACTCCCGTTATTACAGCAGCCAGCTTGGTATTGGAATTTGATTAATAACCATATGACCCCTCACATTATTCTATTAAATGGTACTAATTACAGCGCAACTGCTGTTCAGAACTGAGCAAACTGTATCTACAATGTCATTTTATGAAACTAGATTTATCTAAAATATAACTTCAATGCTACCTTTATAAATAGAAAAGCCTTGAGTCAGTGCCATCATNCCCTGAATTTCTAAAATTCAGAAGCTAATTTGGAGTGTTAAGAATTGACCCTGAATAAAATTTTTAAAATCGAAGTCAGAATACTTATTACTTGATTACAGGACTGTGTAACCTTATAGGAAATATCTACTTTTAAGGATTTTCACAGGACCTTAGATTACAGAAAAGAATCAATCTGAAATAATTCTGTGTAAGCATCCTGTCACAGCATATAATAATTTCTGTTGGGCTTTTAGAGTTGGAGAAAGAACATTTATTTGCTAAAATACAGCAAAAGCATTGAAAATGTTTTTCAAGTAACTTGATCCGAATCCTTCGTAATGATGTGTTCACAGATCTTCCTCTGATTACTTGTATTTAAAAGTTTTTCAAGACTTGGCTCTTTGGTTAGTGATTGCAGTTTTACAAAAAGGTTAGATTTTTCTTCATTTATGTTCCTACATTGAGTTTTTTGGCTTATTGAAACTATTTGGATATTTTAGGGGTTACTTGTCTGTTTGTGCTTCACCTTTCGGTGTGATACAACACACCTGTTATAGTTTGTTGTACCTTGGGACACATACAATATGCTGCTGATTCTTGCAATGAATAATTTACAGTAAAAACTAGTCTTGAGGAAGCAAAAGAACTGTTTTGGTACTGATACATTTCAATGAGCAAAATTACTCAGTCTTTGCAGGTAGTTACCTCTCTGGAAGAATGCAAATGGAATTAAGACTGTTCCATTGCCATGGGTATCAAAATGTATGAGTGAACATCCATGTTAAACAGATGTGGTACTAAATATATTCTTTGTTTTAATATGAATAATGAATGTTCCTCTTTCTTTTCAATGATGCTATCATGTGGCATATTCTCCTCATTTTTATTTAAATGTCTAAGAATTGTTTTTGATTGTAATCTTTGTGCATTTCTTTGTAGTACATTAGCAAACCTTGCATTTAAAATTCCTAAATCGTTTAAAAATTAAGACACATAGCATATTATGCACTGTATATTAATACTTTATGTAAAACACTGCTAAGATGAATCAGTGAATCTAGGATGACTAATTCTTTGCTAATTATGCTCTGTTCTTCCTGACTGAACAGAATAGAATTACTTTGAGTGTATATGCATGCCAAATTAGAAATATCAGATCAAATTCACCTTCTGTTAAATATAAATACTTTTATACTATGTTGAATTCTACAGTCAGGGCATTTTAGTTTTGATTTTCTGTCAAACTCCTGTGTACCGGATACACCTTTGTTTGGAATTGAGGAAAAATTATCTTTACTCTTTTAAAAAATGCAACTTAAGGACCATATCCTACAAAGATTAAGCAGAGAGAGCAGATTTAATGCTATCACATTCCCTCAGGAATGAACTTTTCTACTGTCTGAATGGGAGATGAATTTCAGCCCAAATTTTGCACAAATAGGGCATGACTTTGCAAGATGGTTTATCAAACAGACCTGTTTTTTTTTCATAGCATGATGATGTGACTCAGCTTCTTACACTTGATATTAAACTGGATATCCAGTGTTTCACTGTTGTCTCTGCCCTTGTGTAACCACAGGAGCAAAACAATTTGAATAATTTGCAACATCTGAGACTCTAACTTGTCCAAAACCTGCTAGGCCTGTACAATTCCTACATCAGTGCTACTTCAATTGCTCTCTTTTCTGCCAAAGAATGTATTTAACCGGACTATTTAATTGTTTTTGTTTTTGGTTTTTTTTTTTTGTTTTTTTGTTTTGTTTTGTTTTACNTTTTTTTGTTTTTTTTTTTTTTTTTGTTTTTTTTTTGTTTTTTTTTTTGTTTTGTTTTGTTTTTTGTTTTATTTTTTTTTGTGCCAATCCATTTTTTTTTTCATTACAGCAGTAGTGAATTTGTCATGTTTGGCTTTCCAGAGGGAGCTTTTTCTTTGATTTGTTAAACATCACTGTTTAAAGATCCCTCTGATCTTGTGAATTTTGAATTTCTGTAAAGAGCTCTGAGATATCCCTTCTGTTGCCTTTAAATATATGAGTTCTTAACATACATTGCAATTTTAAAATTCCTTGAAGCTGGCCAATGTGAGGCCCCACAAAAAGGTGTTGGAAGGAGGATCCTGGTAATTATAGACCAATCAGCCTGACCTCAGTACCTGGTGAGGTTATGGAACAGTTTATGCTGAGGGCCATCAGACAGCCCATACAGGATGGCCAGGNCAGAAGGAGAGGACAGAGTCTCAAGCTCTGCCAAGGGAAATTTAGGTTGGATATTGGGAAAAAGGTTTTCATGGAAAGAGTGATAAAGTACTGTGAGGGTCTGCCCGGGGAGGTGGTGGAGTCACCATCCCTGATGTGTTTAGAAAAGGCTGGATGTGGCACTCGGTGCCATGGTCTAGTTGGGGTGTTAGGGCATGGGTTGGACTCGGTGATCTTAAAGGGCTCTTCCAACCCAGTAGTTCTGTGAATTCTGTGATATGCCAAAATGTCACTTATGTATGTATAAACTTGAGAAAGCATTTACCAGCAGTGTGCCATTAAGATGAGTTTTTGACAGTGTTTTGCTCTGTGGCAGCAAGCTCACTTACTGAAGAACTCACATGTAAATAAAATTTTGTTGTAACCATTTGGAAAATGGGGAAATTATTACCTAGGAATGATACTATTTTGCTGGTATTTGGAGTTGTTGGAGGGAAACACTGAAACACTGAAGCTTGGACCTTTGAATGGCTACTTCCATCATATGACAATTTCTTAAGAAGTATCCTAAATCCATCCTTTTTCATATTATATTTTTCTTTTATGTTCAGAAGGGGTAGGAAAAAAGAGTATCTTCACAGTTCTGTTATGATATCCCCATTTTTCTGCAACAACTAGATATTCAAGACTTAAAAATTTTTCAGCATCTTCATTTTCTACCCTACAAGGTAGAAAAATCTACAAGGTAGATTTTGTTCTTATTGCCTTTAGTATGGCAAAATATGGTATTGCAGAATCATTTTAAAGCAGTATATTTGTTATAAATGCAGGAATATCTCCATTTCTCCTCCCTTCCCTATGCCTTTATTTGGTTGGTAAAATAACAGTGTTTGCAGGACAGCCCTTCATTCTCTGGCCTATTGTACTGAAGAATGAATAAGAGTCTTGATTACCTTAGAGATAAATCTGGTTAACTGTTATATTAATTAAAACATGTGGGTTTGAGGCTATTCGGAACTATTTGTATGTGATTTAACTCATATCAGCAGCTAATTTGTATTTAATGCAAACTAATGGGTTTTATGTAAATGGAGCATGTGGCAGTCTATTTAAAAAACAAATTATCTGTAGTTCCATTTCAGTTATTTTAATTAAATTTAGAGCGTGTGTGCAGTGGGGAGGGATAAAGGATGTGTTATATATGAAGTGTTGATGATTAAAACCAATTAAAATATATAGAAGAAGAAACAAGTGATTCTCTTAGCAGAAACACCTATTCATTTTCTGACATTTGCATTTGCTAAAAGAGTAGATACAAGATCAGGCAAGGGCATATGCCTAGTGATTTTTGAACTGAAGAGTACAAATGATTCTTTGAGTTATTAATAACAATACTGTGAAGATTAGCTTCACATTTATAAAATGTTTTGCGTATTATTAGTAAATTGCATTCTGAACAAATGTCAATATTGGACAAAAGAAAGTGGCAATTATTTACTGATTTTGTTCCTAAACTACTATGTGAATCCCAAGTACTACTTTAGAGAAAGTGGAACAACTATGAAATAAGATGGCTATATTGGTTGTTTTAATGCCAGAAAAGAGATGATTTCAAGATTTTTAGCATAAACACAGATATTATTTATTGGTTTTGAAATCTGAAGTATCATATCCTTCATGCTTTATTTGTTTGAATGAAAGCATATTCTCATGCTTTATTTGTTTGAATTTCCTGAACCTGGCTAAATAAACAGATTCCTCGGTGTTTTTACTGTTCCAAGTAAATTTTGCTCATAGTATTAGCTCAACTTCTTCGTGATTTTATGTCCCCAACACTGACTGGTCTGACAGATATTGAGAGGAAATTCTGTATTAGATGAAAATATTTTCCAAATGCTTCTCATCTTGATTTTTGCCAGGCATTGGCAGGACATTATTGTTATTATAACTCCACAGAGAACAGTTATTATTGTTCATATTAACTGTTGCCTGTGGAGAAAATCCATAAAGGTTAGAATATCTTTTCAGATGCTTAAACAGGGTTTTCATCAACAATTCTGGAATAGCCCCAACATCTTGTATACAACATGTCAGTCAGCTGCTAAAGTGAATTAATGTTTTAGTGTCATCAGTGGTGGAAAGGTCAACTAAAACCAACTGTTTTCTAATGTTAATCCTACTTCCACCGTTTGTTTGACAGTTTCTCTAATTTTAAAAGCTGCAATGGGAGCTTTTGCTTTTTCCATTGGTTCCATGGCAAATACTATGACTTTTGTTGATTCCTCAACATTACAGGTTTTGTTCAGTTGAAATGAAAACTCATGCTTGGAAGTATAAATACTCTGATTTTTCTGCAAACCAGAAAATCAAGTAAAACCTCCTAAGGTATGTTTTATTCCCCAGAGAATTTGCTCTTGAAATAGGTTATTCTTATAAAGGTACTTAATCCAGAGAAAAAAAAAGTAGATCAGCACATTTTTTGCCTGTGTGTACATCTGAAGATATGTACCTAGATTTGCACACAGAGACCTGATCAATATGCAGTGTTGGTCACATTCAACAGATAGGACTGTTTCTCAGTTCTGTTGCCTTAATGAAAAAAAATCCCTAAATATATGATTTGAAAATAATGAAGGTTTACATTAATTTTTAAAATTCAGCAATTGCCTTTATGAGGTATGGATAAAGACCAAAATATTTTAAACACTGGCTACAGATGTTATGAAATAAAAATAACTTGCATGTTAAAAGAGTTATTTTCAAAAGGCAATGTTCATTTTCTGTCTCTCATATGCCAGCAGAAGCTTTAATTTGCCCATAAAGGGTGAGCTCATTTAAATATGAAGCCTAAGTACTTGCCCAGCTGACCTGGCAGAGAAACAGATCAAAACTATTTCTATCAATATATAGAAAAAATATATATATTGGGGGGGAAAAAATAATTTAGCAAAAAGTGTTAAAGAAAATATAATATATTGACCTATGAGAGTTCCTTAAAGCACTAAGCTTTGAGATCTTCTTTTCTATCCTCTCTGCACCTTCCACTACAAAATGCAGCCTGCCAGACTGCTCTTCATACAGAACTCTTGAGATTTTATTTTTATATAAAAAAAGTCGTAAAACAATGTATTTGACCAAATCTCCAACTGCAGGAAATAATATTAGAAACTCAGAAAAATTCTCTTATCTGATACCTATGACTGATATATCTGATAATATATCTATGGGGCTTCTGCTGGTCAGAGATATTTGCCTTGATTGAATATTTCCTTTTCTCACTGACCATTTCTCACTAACTCTTGGCAACCTTGTGAGGTTTGTTTTTTGTTTGTTTGTTCCTTTTTTTTTTGTTTTGTGTCTTTTTTTTTTTTTTTTTGGTTCTTTTTTTTTTTTTAATGGGTTGGAAGATTTTATTAGCTGTATTGTAAAAACTCAGATCTGTTGGTCACCAATCGATGCCATATTAAAATTTTTATTTTGGATGATAGGATTTGCTGAAATCATGCATTATTCCATGGATTTGCCAATCCTACTGAGATGGACTCTGCAGTTATATTTTGGGATTATTTTGTGCTGTCTCTGTTGTCTTGGTTCCAGACTGATATTTAGTCATGGATGAGGAATAATTTACTTGTTTTGGATTATGTGTGCTATGATATTATCAGTTTATGAGCATGTAGGACAAATCCGTACCTATGTTATGCCAGTGAGATCAGTGGCTTTACAGCTGATATCCTCCTGTATACCACTGTAGAAATACCCCTGTTTATCTGCAATGTCCCTTAACCCTTAGGTATTTTTATCTGTATTAAAATATTGTCCTCAGAAAGATATCTAAGAATTGGATTTTTACTTGTGTATATTGGCCCTAGTGAAACCATATGGTAAACCCATCTGTATTTTTTTATTCTTATGTTTAAAGTGCCTTATATGTACTGCAAATATATCAAACATATGCTTAAAGTTTTTCCATTTTAAAAAATTATTTTGTGTGCTTCAAGATGTTTATATTTTTTATCTCTAGTAGTTCACATAATGAGTAAGAGGTAGAAGCCTTACACAAATATTTAGGGGCTTCACACTTAATGTATTTCAAATATCCCATTTGTAATATAAGGGAAAACTGCTTTTTTTTAAATTATTATTTTTTCCCTGAGAGATATTTAAGAAACCCCGGAGTTTTCCTTTCCTTATCTTACATTAGACAGTATGAAAGAATTTCTTTTACAGGTAACTGTAATTCTATCACCCTGGAACTGTGTCAATTAGAGGCTTTAAAATTACCTGAATTGTAACCCAGATGATGATATATATTTAACAAGACTATTTTTGGTAACAAATGTATGTCAGAATCATGAATCACAGAGGTTGATTAAATTTAGAAAAATCCCTAAGATCATTGAATACATACATTAACCCAGCACTGCCAAGTCTACCAATAAACTATGGACATAAACATAACATCTACATGCCTTTAAATTCTTCCTGAGATTGTGACTCAATCCCTTTCCTAGGAGAAGTGTTCCAGCACTTGATGACCCTTTTGATGAAGAAATTTTTCCCAATATCTAATCTAAACCTCCTGGGGAATGACCTGACACCATGTCCTCTTGCCTTGTCTTCTGCTGCCTGGGAGAAGAGAACAATCCCCACCTGGCTACAACTTCCTGTCAGTGATAAAGTCCTGAGTGGACTCTAGGCTGAACACCCCAAGCTCTCTTATTTGTTCCTTATCAGACTTTTTCTCCAGACCATTCCCAGCTCTGCTGCCCTTCTCTGCACACACTCCTGCCCCTCAGTGCCCTTCCTGTAGTGAGAGAACTCACAGGTAGTGAGAACTCAGGTAGTGTCTGGAACGGGACACAGGGTTTGAGTTGCAGCCTCACCAGTTCTGAGAATGGTGGAAGGTCATTGCCCTGGTCCTGTTGGCCACACTGTTCCTCATACAGGCCAGGGGCCGCTGCTCCTTGGCCACCATGGCGTAGTTGGCACATGTTCAGCTGCTGTGGAGCAGGGGCAGCTTTCCAGCCCCAAGCCTGTAGTGCTCTGTGGCGTTGTTGTAATTCAAGGGCAAGACCTGATATTTGGTCTTGTGGAATCTCATTCCACTGGCCTAGGAGCACTGAAACATCCTGGCGAGATCCCTCTGCAGAGCCTTCATAACCTCAGACAGAGCAACACTTCCACCCAACTGGGCATCATTTGTAAACTGCTTGCACTTGATCCCCTGATCCAGATAGGACAAGGAGGACTAAGCCCCCTGACCCTGGGGAACCTTACTGGTGACTGGCTGCCTGCTGGATGTGAGTCCATTCACCACCACCCTCAGGGCCTGGCCATCCAGCCAGATTTCTACCCAGCAAAGAGTGCATATGTCCAAGCCATGAGCAAGCATTTGTGTATTAAATAAAGAAACAAAGAATCAGCTAAAGAGGGACATAAAGAGATGTTACTTTTCATTTTGAGTGACCATAAACTAATAATAAAATAATAGTGGAAAATTTATGTAAATATGGAAAATAAATATGTTAATTCTGATATTTTTTATTAGAGAAAAGATTAAATTAATTTTTATGCAAGATAACAGTTTTGAAGATTATGGTGACATTTTCTTTCCTCAGGAATCTCTCCTGACTGCCATGCCCTCTCAAAGATGATTGAGAGTGGAATAGTAATAATGTCCACCAGTTCCCTCAGCATTCATGGGTGGATCCCTTCAGGGCTCACAGACTTCAGGGTATTAAGCTTGACTAAATGGTTTCTGGCCCAATCTTCCTCAACCAAGGGGAAGAATTCCTTTCTTCAGACCTTCTTCCCTTTCTTCTGGGTCAGGCATTCCTGAGGCCAGCCTTTGTAGTGAAGACTGAAGCAAGGAAGGCATTCAGTATCTTTGTTTTCTCTGCAACCCTGTTGCAAAGCTGCCTGTTCCATTCAGTGGTGGGCCCAGATTTCCCCCAGTATATTCCTTTTGTTATTGATGCATTTGAAGAGGCCTTTCTTGATGTCCTTATCCAGTCTGAATTCCAAGTGGGCAAGTCACAAATGTGATTGCTTTTCTTTGAAATGGTGAAATCATTCACATTTGAGCCTCTCCCATTTTCAAGAGGGCTACTCAAGCAATAGGATAAGAGAATGGTTAGCCATGGCAGCACTGACCAGGGGCTGGTAAGTTTAAGATACAAACACATTATTTATTTTCATGGTTATCACTGTCTCAGTTACCAGTAGAGGCAACACTCACTGGGGAAAAGATAAGGTTGGTGGCAATAATGCTACCACTTGCAGGAATACTTCACAAATCCTGTTACAAATTTCAGTGTTCTTAATGAGAAAAAAATATTAAGGTGTACATCTAATCTGAAGATTTATCATTTTGGTATCCTGGGAATGAAGTTCTGCATCACAGTGGGCACATCACTAGGGAATCAAGAAAAGATTAATGTTTTATTTTGTGATACTGGAATACATGAGGGCTAGTTAAGGGTCTGGTCAATTTAAAGGACCAAGTACTGATGAAATGGATCCATAAAGTGATAGTTATTTCCAATCTGAAGGCATTGCTAAGATAATTCAAAGTCTTGCATTCTTGTTGTGTCACTGCAGACTTTCAGCTAAAAATGTAAGCAGAGATTACGAGAGAAGGTGAAAAAAATTGTGTTTGCAGGTCGTGTTGGCTTGATTTTTTAAAATGAAGAAACTGGACTGAATTTTTGAAAAAATTACCATTTGAGATTTACTGGAAAGTACTACAAGCACATTTTGTGCCTTCTCGATTATGAGTTTAACTGTCCCAGTGTTTGAATTTCTTCTACACAATTTTCTTTCACATATTTTTGATTTTGTTATGTAATTAATGATTTCCACTAAATCAATATGCAATACAATACTAATAACTCAATAAACTTTCATTGTGCTCAAGAGTAAGGGTAGAATAGTCACTTAGCTCTGAAATGAGATAGAAAAAAAACCAGATTTATTTCTATAAGGTTTATCTACACTATTTATAATGAATATGTATTTCTTCCGCTATACAAATATTTAGATGTTTATATAAATTGTTTATATAAATTTATATATAACTTTGTTTGTTTATATAAAGTTTATATTGAGAACTGCATTGAAAGCACAGTATAATAATAACAACACTTTTTTAAAAATTCTCTCTTTTTCTAATATATGTACATACTCTATTTCTTTTAAGGTTGTTCTGTGCTAATGCAGGATGCATGGCATTTTTTGGTTTTGGTTAAGATATATTAGATCACAGAAGAGCTCACTTTGTACCAAAATTTATGAGCCATACTCTAATCACAATCTTCAGTGAAATTGAATGTGGAATTTCATTAATATCTGCTATACAAATTTGTCAGTCATAAAGGGAGGTAAAAAGAGTAATGATTTCTGTTGCTGTGTTCTTTTAGTTTGCTTGCTTATTCCCTAGTGAAAACATCCAAAGTCTCTGTGTTCTCTTGCTCACATTCCAAAGAAATTTATGTTTCCATACTTTCCATATTTTTTGAAGATATACATTAAAGCTCTGTTAAAGTAGGTGAAGCTCCCTCTGTTCTGCTGTAGTGTATTTCTCAAGGACTTTCAGCACTAAAAATAGTTATCATTTGCAGAAAGAGGGACAGGATGTGATTGCTTTTCTTGATGTATAATGAGCACTTGTAGACAAAGTAAAGCCATTGTCTTGTCTCACAAATTGAGCAGTACATCTGTGAATACCTTTGCATTGCCTTTGAAGCAATGCTTGCCTGAAGGCTTTGCCTGTTCGTATCAAAAAAGATACAAGAGACTGGATCTAACTTTTCTTCCACAGATAAAGGCATTGACAATAGTGTATTCCAGTCTGGTATAAAAGAAATATCTCTTATCTTTATTTCAATCTGATTACCTTTCTTCGTTTAATCATCAGCTTCTATTGACAAAGAACCAAATGTGCTCATTAGATGTGGTGAGACAGAATAGAATCAATTTATACATTAAATTAAAGGGTAGAGCCTCTAAGTATTTAGACTAAAGATAAACTAGAAACCTATTAAATACAAAGTCTTATTGATAAAGAATGGCAATTCCTTCTAGCAGGCATATTCTTTTAAGAGATTGTAATTTAGTGTGGTGCCATTGCTTCGTGGAGCAATGTTTAGCTTAGCTAGAATATTGGCTTCTCTCAGAACTGACAAAGAATAACAAAGAATATTTATTAATAATATATTGAATTTAATAGAAACTTTATTTATTATTCAAGCTTTGGTCAAATCTGCTCTGTGTGTAAGGCTTAAGACACAATTGTAAGTATGCTGGTAGTTAGTTATAATGGGATTTGATCGAGAATGTGTTTTGGGAGGTGGATAAAGAAGGGTTTGAAGTGGATGGAAAATATGAACATAAGAACCACATTGTGATGTAAGCATGTGTTTTGCATTTGGAGTCATATTGCTTGTGAGACCAGAACATTTTGGTGGTTTGAAAGGTGTCTAAAAGCTCCAAGTACTTGGAAAATTTTTCAAAAACGTGTGTTACAGTCCTTGAAACATTTAGGCCTAGGTTATATCTGGCATATCTATTGATGCTGAGCTCAATACTGCTTGATGACATGCTGCTACAATGTTACTGTACTATGCAGCCGGTGTACAAGGAATATATTATTTTGAGTCTCTCATGTTATACCTTCAGTGATGCTTGCGTACTACTTTTCCCCCACAATTGGGCGAAAGCAGATGTAAACCTAAAAGCCCAAGGGGACATGGATCTCTGTGATCTAATTCTTATCAGTTAGCCTTCATCATTTTCAAGGCTGATGCTGTGAAGGTGATCGTTTTAAAGGAGCTGCTGCTTGCAGGGTCACATTTGACATTTTGCTGATGATCAGTCTCAGTTTTTCAAGCCAGCAACCAACCACTAAGCAGCTTTTGCAAAGGTTTTGGCAAGACCACCGGTAGATAAATGCCTACAGCTGCAATGTGAGCACAGCAAGAAGAATTAAAAGGATACTGACCAACTGCTTAAATCAGTTTCTTGGATTGGTTTTTCTTGGTGCAACAATGTTTAAGGGCTCGCAGAACAAACACTGAAACAGATAAAAGGCTGTGTTATGAAGCAGGAATACGTACAACATTTTAAAATGGTTAATGGAATATTTTTTGAGGATTTTGGATTGATTCTTTCACATTGTTCTGGTGCACAAGAACACATTAACCTGAAAGCCCTAACCTGTTGTCTTGTGAAATCTGCTGCCTTCCATGGCAGTGGATTGGAGGTCAACTGTTGTGGGCAGATAAAGAGGGAACTGTTATTATTATAACTGTTATTACTGTTATTATATTTTTAATTTCACAGCCAAATTTCAATGAACATATAATTTTCTTTGTGCTGTATGTAATACTTTTACATACTGCCTGGAAATATAAAAAAAATATTCCATGATCTGGTGTAAAAACTAGTAGTATGATTTCTCTGTATGCAATGAAATTTAATTATCCTTTCCACAACTATTTTTTTTGCTGCTGAAAATGTCATTTCTAGGGACTGTCATATCACATGGAATATGGATATGTTATTGCTGGATTAATCATGAAAATTGTAAACTATGAGTGCTGTTCATCACAGTTGATTAGAATAATTATTTTCATTAAAACGCAAATAAGATAAACCCCCCCCCCCAAAAAAAAAAAAAAAAAAAAACATTAAAAAAAAAAAAAAAAAAAAAACCAGAAAAA
>VWZN01001883.1:2164-13039 GCA_013396955.1 Regulus satrapa
AAGAAAGATAAGTAGTTTCTGTAAGACTCTAACCAGACTCTTGAAAGCAATTTTTCTAAGTAATCTTTATTTCTTTTAGCATATTTCAAAATTTCTAGCATAAAATTCTTGTGGTGACAGCAAAATCTGTTTCAAGATCTCTGCTCATTAGAGTTAGTCATAACAAGGATAATCTAAAGCAAGACTATTTGTATTGTTGGTGGAGTTTTTGTTTGTTTTTTTGTTGTTTTTTGATTTTTTGGGTTTTTTTGGGTTTTTTTTTTCAGAAAGAACAGTTAGAGATCAGGAGTCAGGATCTCTGGTACTTTCTCATGCTCCAAAAAGGGCAGGTTTTAAGAACACTGTCATTTGCCTGAGAATCATCTAAATTTATGACTATTATGCCTGTATATTAAAGTCAACTGTTCTTGAACAGAAAATGGATGGTTTAAATTGAAATTCCTTATCTGTAAACGAGATCTATTAATGAAACTGCACAGAAGGGGTATATCAACGAGAGAAACCTCTGAGGATGTAACTCTGACCTGTTCAAGGCAGTAATTGCCCTGGTCTTCTCTCTCCCTCTTACCAGACTAGGGACCAGATCTCATACAGTTTTCAAAGAGATATTCTGAATGTTTTGCAAGATACAATGCATCTATCAGACTGCATCTGAAGAATGTTAAAAATAAGCATTCATTTAGAATAACTGAGATGAGCTGCTTCCACAAAAATACTTAGTCTTGGAATGCTCACTGCATCAGATTTTAAAATGTAGTATAGATTTGCAACTGCATCATGTGGACATCATGCATGCATAACTTACATGAAAGGAAGTGTCACAAAATTTGTTTCTTAAGCATCTTAAATCTGATCCTTGAGCCATCTTTATTCAGAGCATAAGAACAAAACAGGAAAATTAATGTATCATAGCAATATAATGCTTGTATATTATTAAAATTCTTTTACAACTGTTTGCAACACCAGAAGAGGATCAAGAAAGGCTGTAATTAAGAAACAGCCTCTGAAGAGCATCACTTCCTAAAACTATTCTACAATTAGATATAGTAGAATAATTGCAGGTGTTCCAGTATGAGTGGGCATGTGGAGACTGCATCTAGAATGCAGGCTAGGGCAGACCTTTACAAAGTACCCTGATGGCCAAATGGGCTGGATTCACAGTGTAAAGATAGTCTTTACACTAGTACAGGATCCCCTGTACATTAACCAGTGTCAGCACAACTGAGAAGTAGGAGAAAGCGGGGGGAGGGAGGAAGAAAAGAAAATAAAGCAAAAAAAAGAAAAAAAAATAGTTAGCAGGCAAATAGTTTTGAAAGCTGAAGCAAAACCATTGCTCAGATAAAAATGGGACTTAAAAGAATTGCTACTGATGGCACCTTTTGCCGCAAGCAGCAGGTGAATTATAAAATAGCCAACAAAATCTATAGGAACTGAGCACAGTTCTGCAGGAAGGTGTTAATCTTTCTTTGTTCTGTTGTTGTTTTTTTCTGTTGTTTTTAGGTTTTGTCATTGTTGTTGCTTTTGTTATGTAAGGAGACAGGATAAAATAAATAATTATATTAAGAGAACAGTTGCTTGTTAAAATTTAAAATATAACACAGAAAGAAACTAGACTGTAAATGAATGTTACCACAGCCTTTCAAAAAGCAGTTGTGGCAAAAAAAGCCCTTTCTGCATGTAAAGTTATTCCTTCACATTCTCCTTCCCTTGAACTTCTGAAGAGGACATGCCTGAAAAATCAGCTTTAAGAGACATCAGAAGAGCCACAGTATGCCCTGACTTAAGTAAGATAATTCCACTCCCCTTCCTTCAGGCAATCATTCTCACCACAGACAAAAAGACTAGAGAAAAGATTATGGACATTTGCTCCCTAATAACAGGTAATTTCATAAAGAGATTTTAAGAGGTACTCAGAGTATCATCAGGCATAGCTTCTGCCAATTTTTTATTTGGTCTTCCAATTTTCAGGGTTTAGTACAGAGTATTTTTCAAGTAGCTGGGAAATCCAAGACCCACTAACAAACCCCATTTCTTGATGACGGACACATTACATAGGTAACTCCAGTCACATATCAACCCATATATTAGGAACTCTAGTGTGGGCCATATCACTGGAAAATGTGCTTTCCTGACTGTCCCTGTGGTGCAGGTGGGAGGAAAAGTTGAGTTTCGAATGGTGTGTTCTGGTGGCAGCTGAGGAAGGGATGACTCTGAACAAAAGTCTTCGTAGATAACAAAAGCTAACTTTTGTCCAGAGTAATTCCCATGAGAAAGGAAGGGATCATGAAGTCAGACTGGTTATCTGTCTTCACACATTATATTTTTTCAAATAACTTTGTTCAAAAGAGGTTAGGAAACAAGTAAATAGTTGTAAAAGAATGGTCTAGAACTGTGAACCTTTGAGATTTAACTTTTAAGAAAAGGAGGTTCAGCATTAGCCATCCCCTCTGTTCATTCATATTATGCCTATTTATTTGCAGAGAACAGCTAACCCTTCTGGCTTTGAAATTCAACAATTTGCTCAATACACAGAGACAAATATGACAGTATTCATCATATGATGCTCAAAACATATTTAAATTAGCACCAAGACCTGAATCAGCTGAAGGCATAACAAAGCTGTGAGTCTTCAAGATATAACTACTTAATAATTTTAGATTTTTCTTGTGACAGCAAGTAAGTGCACAAAAAACAAATTATACTGAGAAATGAGAATCAAAGCAGAAATTATTCCCAGATTACATTATGGCTGCGTAAATATTTTTTTTTTAAGTGATACAATTTTGATTTGTTTTTTTTAGTTTTGAAATAAATACCTCTGAACTAGTGTACAAAGAAATAAAAGCCATTTCATTTGGGTAGCCACCTCTTTTTCCTTGATAATTTTTTTACTAAAACCATATCTTCACATGAATTGCTCCCTTCTCTACCCCAAAGTTCCACATAACAGCTGGAATTAATTCTGTATGTATGCATTAATTTTTAAAAAAAAATATTATTTCCAAAAATATTGTTTAAATTCACTGAAATATTAATGCATTTAAAGTACTACACTTCATGCTGTCATTGCACTGTTCACAAAGGGAAACAGCTTTCTTTTTGGGGCCAAGATGAAAATATACTGCACATAATGATTTTTGTGCCTTTAAGACAAAACGTCTTTGTCAAGGGAGAATGTTAACTTTGATCTCAGAAAAAACTCCCAAACCTGCTTCCATGTCTGAAAAGTGCTGTTACAATTGTTTGAGGCAAGCCAAATAAGTACAAATACTAAGATTATTTCTACTCTCTCCCTCCAGCAATGCTGTATGGAAATTCAAAATGACAAAAGCAAAACACAAAACACAGGCAAGAAACCATCAGAGATTACTTGCAGAAAGACATTTTGAATTGGACACTGAAATTTCTCAGTAATGATTTTTCATTCCTTTGTGGGTTTTTGTCTTAAAAGTAAAAAACAGAAGAAAAAACCCCCAAACTTGCTCAAGTGATAAATGATTTACATGCATCATCTATAAAAAAAAAAGGGGGAGAAGAATCCTCTGAAATAAGTAAAATTACACCTTTATCTGAAAAAAAAAAAAAAATTGCCAATGTCATTATTAATTTTGTTTTGTTCCATTTCATTCCTTTACACAGCCATATTATGGTGGCAGCTTATTTCAATACTTGTTTTGTTATTTAGCTCTTAATGGGAACATTTTATTGTCAGAAAACAACATAACCTTTGAAAACCTGATACGTCATGGTAACATAAGGAGGGGAAAAAAAAAAGAGACAGGGCCCTAACAGGAACCTGGTAAAAGCTCCTCATGTCCCTGAGCCCAGCCTACTGGTATCTCAAACATGGATCACATCATCCCTTTATGAACTGGGAAATGAAAAAAATATACAAAAAACCAAGAGACCACACATCAAAAACTTACTAAGAGAACATGTGTTCTCTTTATTAACAACACCTTTATTAAGAGAAATCTTATTAATTTTTACAAGCCACTTCTGTATTTCAGTTTCCAGAGGCAAGCAATGGATTTAGTTTTCTATTCCTGTGTGCAGTGTACAAACCAAATAGCCTTCCATGTAGGAAATAAAGGAAAAACACAGTCTTTTTGGCCTAAAAATATAAAAGCAACTTGTAAATACAAAAAGGGACTTAAGACAATCTCTGAAGACTTCAATAATGTATAGGCTGAACTCCACAAAATGAAAATGCTTTTAAATGAAGATACTCCCTGCTTCATATTTAAATAGGACATACCTTTCCAACCTGTAAGTAGGAAACCAGGATATTAATAAATAGCTTACTATATTTTTAAGACTAGTCATAGTTAGAACTGTAACAAGCTTAGTGCAATATTGATTTATCTTTCTGGGGGTTTTGTTCGTTTGTTTTTGTTTGGTTGGTTTTTTGGTTTTGGGTTTTTTTTCCTTTCCTCTCTCCAAACAGAACAATAAATTTCACATATTGAGGAAATCTGTACAAATCAGGTAAGTTTTCTTTATATCCATTGACATTAATATGTCAATATTCTAGCATGCTTATGAGCCTGTGGGCTTTGAATAGTCATAGAATCATTATGGTTTGTCTCCAAAGTCCACCACTAAACCATGTCCCAAACAGCCACATCTGATAAATACCTCCTGGGATGGTGACTCTATTACCTCCCTGGGCAGCCTGTTCCAGTGTCTGACCATCCTTTCAATAAAGAAAGTTCTTAATACTTAAACCAAATTTTCACTGGAATAACTTGGCAGCATTCCTTCTTATCCTACTATTTTTTACCTGGGAGAAGAGACCAACCCCCACCTGGCTAGAACCTCCACTCAGGTGGTTATAGAGAGTGATAAGGTCACCTCTGAGCCTCCTTTTCCCAGGCTAAATGAAATGTATTGAAAAATACAGTTTTAATGAATTAACTATTCAGGTATTTCCGAAAAAAAATTTACAAAACCTGCTTAAGTACAGCTGAATAGTACACAAGGAAAACAGTAACACAGGGGAAGACTAATGGAAAATAGAATATAGATTCACATAGTATTCTGGCATCTATAAATAACTAGCACTTGGACTATGTTAGCTTAGATGAAAGAAAAATGTGAGTTATGGAAGCCTACCTGTGTTCAGACTTCTGCACTTTTCCCTTCAAGCAATATTATGCACAATTCATGATCTGCTAAAATGCTGGCAGCCACTAAGAACTACAATAAATAAGCAATCATGAAAATAAACAAACAAGAAAAACTGAGTTTGTACAGTTTTTTGTTTCTTTTTAGGAGCTCGAGATAAATCCTGGAAAGGGATGCTGCCAATCCAACAGTGTATGTTAACACAAGTTAATATTTTTCCATCAGATATCCTTTCTTTCTCCATTAATATTTTGAAATATGACCATACATTTCTCCATTAAGAAGATAAAGGCTGTGAGCTCAAGCTGCACAAAGAGCTGGCCTATAATACAACCACCCGGATGATCCAGGCTTTCCTGCAGTATTTTGTATTAACAGTTATCTGGATTTAAAAAAAAAAAAATAAAAAAAGAAAAAGAAAAAGAAAAAAAAAAGAAAAAAATAGGCTTAAGGGAGCTGTTTCATAGTCTACAGACTGACTCTTAAGTCAAGAGTGGATTACTAGATTTCTTTTAAATAATCTCTCTAAAAATGCCACTTGAGAAGATATTCTACGAAAATACCTTGATTGCAGGACTTGCTCTGAATTTCTGAATATCTCAATACTTATGCCAGCTGAGAAAAAGTTCTAAGCTTCTGGCTGTAAAAAGGCTGCACTAGTACTTTTGGCTTTGTAATAATCCTGTTCTCCTTGAGACATTAGTCGCTCGTCCTGTTGCTACTCCTGCCCTTCACTTTTATGTAGTGCATTAAGACAAAAGTAGTGGTTTATATTTGACAAGGCATCCCAACTCAAAACGTACCTGCACTGTTTGGAAAAGGAAAAAAAAATAAAAATCTAACAAGACCCCTCAAAAATTCCCCTCCAATGAAATTAATTTTCTTTTCAGGCAAAAGTAATTTTATTGTATTGATAAGCTCCCTTTCTAATTTATTCCCCCATAAATTCCATTGGTGTTTAGATCAGACAGTAGTATGAAATTTTTTGCTGTGCAGATGGTGAGACAATAATGAAGTTGCCCAGAGAAAGTTGTGGAATTGGCCAAGGCCAGGTTGGATGGGGCTCTGACACACCTGGTCTATTGGAAAATGTGCTAGCCCTGCTAGCATGGCAGGGTGGTTGGGACCAGGTAAAATTTAAGATGATCTTTTGGTTGTTTCCCTTCCAACCTAAAAAAAATTTACAGTTCTACAGAATTTCAAATTAAAGATCTTGAAAGACACCCAAGAAAGAACAGGTCAACATTTACAAAGATGTTGTCATGCTAATATGCTTTGGTCTGTAGACTTTACCACTTATCAAGAAAACCAGAAAATATCTTGTCTCTCGAAAATCAATGAAATTTAATGACAATGTTGCACAAATTCATATTCTAGTAAATTCCTCTCCTTGTGTTGGATTGATGGCCTCAAAAAATTAGGACAATGAGAAGCTTCTATGCTTATAACATCTTGTGAAAGTAATCTCTTGAACACATAAATACCTCTTTTTTAAAAAATTCCAATGCCATCATAAAGTGTTATCTCAGATCGAGCTACACTGATTTGGGGAATTAATGACACTACTGAGATGATCTCATTTCAAATTACCTCAGCTGCATGCATTAAAATCCAAACTGGAGTAATGGCAGCTGTGCAGTCCTGTCTCTAACATGTCTCTAACTAACAATTTCTTACTGAGTAACATGTGGAGTTTAAGTCTGCTTTGCATTGCCCAGAGAAACTAGTCTGAGAAAGAGCAATGTGTCAGGCTTGTGATTCACAGACCCATCTGCATGCTCCTACACCAGCTCACTACAGCCCGATGTTGCTAAATTACTTGATTTGGATCATCTTTCTCTACCTCTTTAAAAGACAACTTATGAAGTATAATCAGGAAGAGACTTTTTACTCTTTGGTAGATGGCTTTGGAGAAAATAATTATGTTTTTCTCTCAGCCCTTTCCAAACTAGTGAATACAGACAGACTGCAAAAAGAAGATGTAAAACACATCTGGGTGTGCTAAGAGGCAGCTGCTACTTCTTTTCAGCATTGGGGGTTTCAGAAATAAGTAACTTAAAACAAGTACTCATAAATTATCAGCATCAAAATTGCATGTAACACAGAGGGCAGAAGGGAGAAAATACAAAAGCTTTAACATCCTCATCATATTTACCCCTGCTTGAATGGGCATGCTTACCCTTTTTTCTGCTCTTAGAACAAAAAGTTCTTGCACAGATTTAGTTTATCAGGCAGACCACTCCTGTAGACACCTGGCATCCAAAAAATGAGTGACCTCTTGCAGCAAGCATTTCATTAGTGACACAGATAAAATTAGAAATCAACTTTACTCGCCTGATCTGTGACATAGCAGAGGCCAAGTTCTGCATGAAAACTATGTATTATTACATGAACTTATTGAAGAAGGTACATCAAAGAGAACCCTCCCCCCCCCAAAAAAAGTCTACTCTCTCTGAAAAAGGTAAATTTAAATGGAGACCTGAATACTGGACTTCACTTTTATCTACAGATCAACTTAATATTTACTTGAAAATCTGAACATATTTTTAATTTCCTTTCAGTTTCGCATTGTATCTTTCAACCAGGAATACAGAACACTAGAAGCAAAAGTCTGAGCAAAATAATCTCAAAAAGGCATTTAATGTACCTTACAAAGTAAAGGCTCTTTTGAAGCACTAATGATTAACAAATTGTTCATAGACTGAACAAAGCTATATGAAATTTTTAAAGTCAATGTAATATGTATTAGTTTAATGCACTTCAAGTACATGTAAACAGAAGATATTCAAAGCATTTTGTTTGAATCAAAGTTAACCACTGCAAAGGAAGTGTAAGATGGCTGTGTTTAATTGCCTAAACAATGAATCATATGCAAAAAAATGTTTACACACATGTAGATAGAAAAATTTGCATGTATAGATCTAAAAGTGTTTCTATATATTTTAAAATTTTGAAAATTTAGCATAGTTTCATAATGTCAGGCAAAAATATTCTGTCTTTTACTCAAATCTAATTTTGGACAATGTCTTATGTTCAATCAAAACAGATTATGTATATAACTCTGTGTTTATATGCACAACTCCTAAGAAATTTAGGACGTGTTTTAAGATAGAGCTTGTACTACAGTGCTTGTATTCTGAATTACAAAAGCAATAAACTCTAAAAGTGAGGTAAAACTGTTGATTTTAAACTTATTTGACCTTAAGGTCAAGAGAATGGAAACAAAATATAATTTTGGATCTATCTTTAATTATTTTTTTTCATCAGTCAATTAAACCTAATCAATGTAACCTGTAAATAGTTTAATTATAATTTATTGTAAAGAAATTATGAATCTTAGAGTTGTTGCGAGAAAAATAACAAACAAAAAGGAGACAGTAAAGAATAACAGCTATGCCCTGTAGAGTCAGAAATCCAGGTATGAAAAAGATTTTCATAATTATATAAGTTTGTCATAATTCCTGTAATATATTAAATTTTTAAACAACTGAAAACAGAAATTCTTCTATAAACCTGTGCTGAAAATTACAGTACATTGTACAGTTATAATATATAGTGTACAGTTATATAAAATTATAATATATAGAGGCTTATTTTTGTGTTCTTCAAAACAAAAACAAATAAAACAAAGCAAAAATGAAGGCTGTCATACAAAGAGAAACAGAACTCTTCTAACTCCAATAATTTAAAGATTTACTTTACAACTTAGTTCATTATTCTTTAGCGAGCCCTTGCATCACATCAAGTATTATACTAGCAAACAAGGCTGCATGCACTCACACATTGATAGTGGAGAAGTCACAAGTCTGAACTGTGAACTGTACAAATCATACAATATGCAAGGCAACAGACAGAGCCCTAGGAACAAAGCTTGAGACACTAGCAGAAATTTCAACAGTATCCCATAGTCAAATTATGTACTAGGCGTAATGATAAAATAAAATAAAATAAGCAGTCCCATCCAAAAAAAACAAAAAAGCAAAAAAAAAAAAAAAAAACAACCAAAAAAGCAAAAAAACGACCCAAAACCAGAAACAAAAACAACCAAAAAAAACCCCCCAAAAACCCCAATTCTTGTAACTGATGCACAATGTCAGAAAGCCTTGATATACCATAAATCTTCTTCACTGGTAATGCAGTCATAGCCAACGCCCATCAGATGCGGTATACACTAAAGAAACTTCAGCATTACTCTGAGAGAAAGACAAAGTGTCACTCCACTTGTGCCAGCTACCTTGATTAAGATTATTCCAGCTACAGTCCTGGAAAATCCTACCTGAATTTCACTCCATTAACAAAGTTGCAGCAACTGTTGGTTCTCGAGCAGTTCTGAGGATGCTGCGGACTGCACCTCTAGACCATGCAGAAGAGACTGCCAAAGTGGTTTATGTAGCCAAATATATAAATTTGTATTCTTTCCACTGCCACTGTCCAACCCATAGTTTTGAGTAGGGTTGCATGTGGGGTATCATGCAACAATGTTGTAGGTGGTCTATCACTAAGTCTCTGAGAAGCTGTAAGTGAGATTTAAGATTACATATTTTCTACTTTAAAGTGAATATAATTGTTTTCTGTTAGGCTGCCATGGAATTAAAGCACCTGGTGGAACTGGCAGCACATCCTAGGCAAGAATATTAAGAAGGATGACTTCAAACTGCCTCTCCCAAAGCTGCAGTCTGTACCAAGTGAGCACTTATCAAGTGAGTTGCTTATCAAGAAGAGTTACCTGAAGTGAGTGAGTTTGAAGAGCATACACTCTCCAAAGGCCACTCTTTGGATGATGGTCAAAAACATCACCCTGTAATCAGTGCACAGATATAAGAAGCATAATAAGGAAGTGAATCAAAAAAAATTGTCAAAATGCAACATGCCAAAGAGAACCAAACTCCCTTAGGTTCAAGCTCAATATCCTTGGTCTTGATACAATCCCTTTTTCATCTAGAAAAGGTAGCAATAAAAATAGTAATTCATATTCTGTTTAAAGTAACATTCTCATTGTCAGTTATGCTGCAAGATTTTTATTTAAGGTTTAAGAATAATATTATTAAAGGAAACAGTACACACCTTTCTCACACTGATATTGGTGCTCTTGATATAGTTTTTGTACCATTCCTTTTTTTGTTTGCCAATATTTTTTCCAAGTGCCTGCTGTTATGAAATTCCCTAGTTTAAAAGTAAGTAACTGAAAAAAATAGATGTTTTTCTCCCTAAAATACTCCAAGAAATAGATGATGCATAGCATTTTACTTTTAAAAGCAAAAAGAACAAAGCCTTATCACCAGAAACTCTTTTGTTGCATGCAAAAAAATCCCTAAGACTAGAGAAGGTGGATAAAACTGCCATGTAGATGATCTCACAAGTGGGAAAGAGGAAACTTAACACACAAATTAGGTAGTACCGAAACAGGTAAATGTCAACCCAAACAACAACATCATCAGTCAATGCTCATGATTGCAAAAAATCTTCTAGTTACCTCAAATAACTTCCTGTGTACATGTATATCTATATCTATCTATATATATATATATCTGTTGTGTAGTCTCAAAAGTTGTTTTTCAGGGAGTGAAACTTGGTCTCTGGAGTCTTAATTAAGACTTGTTTTACTATGGGAGAGTTATGAAAAATAATGCTAGAGGTTCATGTAGGAACTAATCTCCATTTAAATCAATAGATTTGAACTCAAGCCAATTTCAAACAAAGAAAACAAAAAACAAACAAAAAAAAAAAAACCAAAAAAAAAAAACAAAA
>VWZN01001883.1:13049-32330 GCA_013396955.1 Regulus satrapa
AAAAAAACCAAACCAAACCAAAACCAAACCAAAAGGAAATTATTTTAGCAAGATGAAAAACAAGACTAAAGTGGCATCAAATGGTAAGTATTTGTGCTACAAAAGATCTCAAGGATCCAATAAGCTATTTAAGACCCTTTGGGTATGTATATTTGGGGAAATAAAACAACTACCCTTGTCTAAATCTAGAAACACAGTTGTACCTTGACGGATAAGGAGAGACCACAGAAACAAGTCCACTGAAAAACTGGCATAATTTGTTTACATATCCTGCAGGGTTTCCCTAATTGCAGGGCACATGCAGTGAACAAGAAAACACAAAAGGAACATTTAAAGAACAACAATTACCATTATCTACACCTTGTCTTCAGAAGCAGAATGAAAAATGAAGCAAAAGGAAAATGCAAGGATGTAGAGTCAAAACAGTTTTGTAGTGGTAAGTTCAAGTATCAGTTTCTTGAAACGTGTGAATCTTTATACTGAAATTAACCATTTCTAGGTAACAACAGTGATTGTTTAATTTTCAAGGAGAAATCAGAAGATTCCTGTAATACTCTAGAGGTCTTATAACAATTTCTATTAGTCCTTGTTTAGTGCTTGAGGAATTATGCTCAATCTCAAGCCCTTTTATTATTTTGTAGTGGACTAAACCTGGAAATTAAGAATTTTAGTGAGATACAAGATTTTATTAAATATTAAATTATTAATTTTGCTTTTTTTTGCATATACTTTTCTGGTGCTAAGTTCATTAGATGTGTATGGTATCTTAACATCACTATAACTATATATAATTCCAAAATTCTTGAGTAGCAAGAGAATTTTTTATTATTTACAATTTAAAAGACTACTTTCACTATTTCATATACACACATTGTAACTGCTTGAGCCTATAAGTGTAATTAAAGTTCAGACACTCAAATGTGCATTGTTTATGTCAAGGCTTCATAGAAAATTAGTAAAGAAAGAAACCCCTTAAGAAGCAGATGTGCTCTTAACTAAAACATTGTGCAGAAGAACTTGGAATTTTTGTGACTTCCTAAAATTATGTGACAACTTCTGACTCATAAGTGGCCTGTCTCAGTATTGAAATCCATCTAAAACAGGAACTGGGCTGCACAAACTACAGCTGCATTGGGATTGATTATCTCTAACTACTCTAAAAGAAGAGAATTTAGACCCAGCCAAAGTTTCAAAACAATTACTAATTTTTAATATTACCATGGAACAAACTGGCCTTCTAGAGTGCACTAACTGCTGCAGGAAATTTATTGCCATTATTCTCATTTTCAGCCAAGCATATGGAGTTTTTCCTTTCCTAGATTAAGCCTTCCGAGACAGATGCACACAAGAAGCCTATGAGATCACCTGGAAAGCTGTACATAAAACCAAAACACATTCTGGAGGAAAGAATGCTCCCAAAGGCTTTTGTTACAAGGGAACCAATTTACTGAAATGACGGAACTTTCCTAGTCACATTTAAGTTTGCATACAACACTCATTGCCAACACTGGGATAAAAACAAGAGGGAAAAAAAATAAATAAAAGCCTCCAGTGAAAATTAAGCATCCAGAAACATGAAAAATAATAATATTAACTCTCAGGATTTTTGCAATGGTTTCTTAGAGATACATGTAAGAAGGACAGAGAACCACCCAGTGTGAAAAGTGGGAGAGGCCACAATTGGTGTTTGATGCACAACTTCTGTCAGCAGGAATCTGTTTGCATGTATGGAGTACAAATGATGCTCCAATCCATGTGTAATTAAATATTATTCCAGACCTTCAAAGAGAAATTCCAGGATATATTTGAGAACAGAGATTTCCACTCCTGTCAATATTTTTTAGATGAGATTTGTTTTCCCTTAAGGTGAGCAAAGCATTCAGAAAGCAGGGTATTTCCTTGCTGGGTTTTCAGAGACAGAAATACAATAGTTTTAATGGAAGGATGTAGGGAAGCACAGAGCCACCTAGAATGCTCTCTCCCGGTGTTGTGAAAGAACATTTCCACTCCTTCCCTCCCCCTACTGGAGGCTTCTCTTTCTTACCTTTGGCATTCACAGAAACCTGCAAGTTAAAGAACTCATTTGTCACTGTATTTGCTTAATTAGATAGCATGTTGCAACATGCACTTTAAGTCCCTAGGATTGCTAGCATTCTGAATTTATATATTTTCTGCTACAACAGTTATTATATCTTTTCACCTCTTATATCTAGCAAACTATAATGTAGTTACTGAACTATTTGCAATACTTGGAGATATCCAATATTAATTGTTTAATCAGCCAGCATTGACATGCTGGATTTAACATGCCACATGGCATTACTGATTATATTTCCAATCTTACTAAGTCAATCTGGGGAAAGACACCTGCAGTTTAGCTGGAGTAGTTCACAAACACCTGTTTCCTTAACTATTGTAGGATCACTAGTTTGAGTGGGAGCATGCATACGCCTCATACCTTGAGCATTTTGGTACCTGATTGCACACTTCATAAATATTTATTTCATTAGCTCTTCTTCACGCTTGCAAAAAAAAAACCCCAAACAAACAAAACCTGCATTTTATTGGAAATAATAGTTTTACTAGTCTTGCATACAGTGAATTAGTTTATCCTGTATCAAAATTGCTTCACTTCATTTTAAGAAAATCAACACAGTATTTTCTGAGTTTTCTCCTAATATAAAGAAAGAGAATATGCACCAGTAAAGGCAAACTTAAATCCAGAGTCACCATTGTCTTACGTTCTCCACATTTTTAACCAGAAGAGATGATGTCAAATATACCATTATGGAAGAAGAGCAATACACAGCTAACAGTCCCCTTAAACTTTATATAACAAAACACTTAACCACAAAAGTAGAAGACAATGTGAAGCTAAAATTTCTATAATTTTCAAGTGTTACATTATCTGAAAACTGAGATGATGATTTTGTAGCCGGCTTTCAGCCTTTTGGCTCCTCATAAGGCTATCACAAATGCGGTAGAGAACTTGTCAGACTATTTTACAAAATTTTTACAGTAAAGTAAGAACTATTTTGCAAAGAAATCAAACAAATGTAGCAATGAACAGACAGCATAAATATCCTTGGAATTTTGAACAAAGCTAAGAATATTCAACTTTTAAGATGACTACATGAAAATAACTTGCCGATTAAATTAGAATAATGACTGAAGTTTCTTACAGCAACTATGCTTTAGAAGTAATGCAACAGTTTTATTTTAGTTTATGGACCAGAAGAAAGTACCACTAACTCTTACAATTTCTGTGCTTTGATAGCAGAATAGGCCTCCTATGTCTGTAATTTGTCCTTGCCTACATCATTAAGCACTAAGAAGCAATGAAATAGGTCTACTGATTCCAGACTATTTCCTGACAATTAATAACTGAAATAAGCGTAAGACCTATCTTCAGTAAATTCATTATTACTTTACAAAATTTAAGAGATTTAAAGAATAGAAATTAAATACAACCCAGCTGCATGAGCCTGACAAACTTGCAAAACAACGATTAAAATAATAGCTGAGTTGTAAAAGTTATTTCTCTTACAATTAGGAACCATCTTGATTTTATTTTCCTATCTTATCATGCATCTTACAGACAGAAAAACAACACCTATTACCTTTTGTACTAAACTGATAAAAGCATTTATGCTCCAAATTTCAGCACAGTGATAAATACCATGGATATAAGACGATGTCAGATCATTTTATTTCCCTACCACGCACTCTCTAGATGAGAAAATGAGAGACTTTTTCCTGAGATTACTTACCCATGAAGTTCAGATAGCTCTCTCCTCCGAGTGCATGAGTAATGAGACGAATCATTTTATGAAGCTGTATCCCACGATCAATAACTGGTGTCAGAGGGATGAGCACACTCATGTTTGTGTACATCTCTGCATCCATCAGGCGAAAGGCCAGTGTCTTGTCCCCAACCAGTGCCTAGAACAGTTTAAAACGACACTGAAGAAAAACCTTGCATGTAATAGTAATGTTTCTAAGTTTAGGGTTTTGGTGTTTTAAAAAACAGGTGGTCTGTATTGTAGGGGGAGGACTTGCAAGATCACTGAGGAGCCAAGGACATAGCTCAGTGTGCATGATGCAGTCCCTGTTCCCAAAAGAAACATCCTGCCACCACCAATGATCATGGCCTACATTCTGATCTCTGCATCTCTGCATTGCGTGAAATTCAACACAGATCTGGTCTGTTGCTAAAAACTGAGGTAGGGATGTCCATGAGCTGAGCCTGGACTGGATGCTAGCCCCAATTGTCTGTTTTCCCCTTGCAACCCTCCCCATTGCTACTGGAGCACCTGGACTGATGGGACTGAGTATATATGATAACAGACTAGCAAGGGTCTAACCCCTTGTCCTAAATTTCACCTAATAGAATCAAACTGCATAACTACTTCTAAGTACTTTCTCACCTACAGATATCTGTAAAGATGAAATATCAGCATCAACTCAGTAAGCCACAACTGACCTACCATTTGGGAATTTTTCTAGGAAACACAGAAAATAAGAAAGTGAACATCTAAAGTAAAAGTTCCTGGAATGCAAAAATAAATGGGTATAAACAAAACTCTCATTCAGACATGCAGAATGAGTATGAAGCATTTATTTATATGCAATCAAGAATGTGATTTGTTTTCTGTGATTTCACACAAAAGAAAAAAACTGAATTACTAACTTGCTAGTGCTCATTTCTACCTGAGAAAGGCCAAAAAATGCTATTCAATATATTAGCAGGTAGTGAAAAACATTTTTCAGCATTTACATTTAAATAGCTGATTTTTGTTCAATTAGCCCAATTCTTGTTTTATACTCTTGAACAAAAACTTAACTAAATTCCAGAGATACAGATGAATTTTAAACAGGCCTAGCTGAACAGTACCTTTCATTTCATCATCCTTTCATTTTCCAGCTGACAATACAACAGCATATATAGATTATTCTCTGAAGTAAAAAACCCCTCTATTTAAAGGAAAAAAAAATAAATCCTGTGCAATAATGACGAGACTGAACACTGCAATGAACAACTATTTTCTGGACTCAGAATGTGGTGTTAGTTAGCACCACTTAATATCCCCTAATCTTTCCACTGGAAGAACAGCTACGTGTTTTCCTATTCGTGTTTTCTGCAGCAGCTGTGATTTTATAAATTGATCTATTTCCCCCTTCAGTGATCTCTATGCTACCCCAAATAATCTGTTTAGTTTTTATTTTATTTTAAATAAAATCAATCCACACCTGCAATTCCTCTCCACAGCACTTTTTCCAGTTATACTGTATATCCTTTAAGACACAGGACCAAACCTGCCTCCAACATTGAAGATGAGCACAAACTAGAAAAGACTGCAGTAGCATGCTGATTGTGCTCTTTGCTCTATTCCACTCATAATAATTCCAGGACTGCATCTACTTTTTTGATAGCTATTAGCTTTAGAGTTGCTATTTTCACACTCTTTATAACCACACTGGCAACAGTCAGCTCATAGCCCAGTACATTATATAAGAAATGTGAGGATTGCAACCTCACGTGCATCACTTCAAGCATTTTCAGACTGAATTTGATCTACACTTTTTGTTTATCTATCTTATTTTTCACATATCAGCCTGATGCACGTCTGTAATCATAGATTTGTTTTAATTAAAAATAATGAGATTTTTTTTCCCTAAATATGACATTTTAAACTGAAAATGCAAAGTGATATGGAAAACAACTAAATTGCTAAAAATCGGCATGAAATAAAAGAACAGCAACAGTAACGTCGTATGTTGTGCTTTAGGGTAAAGAATCAGCTTGGATGAAAGCAGCTCATCATAGAATAATATACATTTCCAAGTAATTTCTGAAGTTC
This sequence comes from Regulus satrapa, assembly GCA_013396955.1. Classification (NCBI taxonomy): domain Eukaryota; kingdom Metazoa; phylum Chordata; class Aves; order Passeriformes; family Regulidae; genus Regulus; species Regulus satrapa. Next base: position 18,911 of record VWZN01001883.1, read on the forward strand.
TTTATCAGGATCGTTTATTAAATGAACACTGTAACAGACTCTGAGTTTAGAATGTAAATAGGTACATAAAATGGATATAATCAATGGTAAACTCAGAGTGCTCTTTTTAAAACATACAACCTGTTTTGGACATTTCTGCTGACATTTATTATAGAAAGTACATGGAAGGAAAGGACATGGAATATCAACCTCTATTATATAAAGGAAAGATAAATAAAATACCGATTTTTAAATAAAAAGTTTAAAGTTGCTAATTCTACAATTCCCAAATTAGGTGTTTTCTGACTCTGTAGAAAAAAAGGGTTAAAAAGACTGTGGGAGATGAATATTATCTAAACTAATCATTACTTTTTCATTTTCACATACACAGAACTATTACAATTGCTGTGCTTAGAATCAAACTGACAGAATATTTCATTTAGGTCTTGAAAGAGGATGTTTTCAATCTTTCCAGAGAAGAAAGAGTTCATGAAGGGAAAACAAGCCACAAACAAATTTCTTAAATTGGCATATTGTTTATGCTCATCACAAGTAGTGTTCCAGTTTACTTAATGGAAACAGGATTTTCAAAAGCATGGATTTTCAAAAGTATGGATCCTATGTTCTATGGCAGGCAAAACAAGAAGCAATGATTAATTTCTTAAAAACAAAAACAAAACTGAAAGCCAATAGTATTCACGTATTCCAAGGGAGGATTATTTCACTAAAATGAAGGATTATTTAAAAAACCCCAAAACAAACAAACAAAAAAACCACCAAAAACCCCTAAAAAATCCAAACAAAAAAGCACAAAAAGAAGTACAAAAAAAGAACACCTGTCCAAATCTGCCTATTTCCAAAATTCTTGCCATCCTCCTCAACTCCTTTCTCATTAAAACAAACAAACAAACCACCAAACTTCTAAACAAGATCTTTTACTTGGTTATGAATGAACAAACAGCTGAAAATACCTGGTCGTGACTCTCTGCATAAGCAATGTATTTTTCTTCACACCGTCTGTTTGTTAATGTATGCACAATATTGCCCATATTCCAGTCTTCATCTTTCAGCTCCTTAATTATCTACAGAAATAAAAGAAAGAACACTGAAAAGCTGTTTTAACTAAAAACATGTAACATTAGCTTGGCAAAGAAATTTCCAATAGATTGTGGACTGTATTCTCACACTCCCAAATTTTGAAGTGATGAGCTTCCTCTGATAATCCAAAGAGTTGCTTTTTTCTTTTCAATTTTACCACATAAATATAATACCTAGAATACTTTGTTTCTCCTCTACCTCCCTGAAGAAGCATGGACAACAGGTTTTGCCATTTATTATGTGACTCTCCTGATACATGTGATTGATAGGACCTGCAAGAGAGCACTGCACCAAACAAAGGAAGAAATATGCAGGCACAGACCTACCCAGCTCACAATATCAGGAAATGCAACCCTGGCATATGGGAATTTCCAAATAAAGCTTAGCCACTGGGCAGTGTGGTACTACCTCCTGATTTCTAGCAATTTAAATTGAATCCCATTAAAAAGAATTTTTTGCCTCATATCACATAATTTCCTTCCTCTGTTAATCTAGCTCAATCTCAGTGTTAGTTTGCTCTTTTTTTTCTACACCACTTTGAAGACCTCAATTGATCACTATGACTTAAATGCATACACACAAATATATAGACATAAAAAGAGAAGTGATAAAAAGGCAATAGCATCAAGATGGCCAATATCATGCTGTAACATTTAACATTATAATTATAACTGCCCATAACTAAACAGGTGGAGTTTTTTTTCCTAAACAGTCTTTTTTTCCCCCTTCTTTGGTTTTTTTCTTTTCCTAAGTCCATAAATTCTGGTTCTGAAAACATCAAGGTCCCTATGTATTATCATATTCCATACTACATCTATCTTGAATCTGAACTAGTACAATCACTGCTGTAGCAAACAGTTTGTCATTCTTACTTTTACAGATTCCTCAGAATTAACTCATGGAATCTATTGGAGATGCTTCAGTTTCCAAACTGACTTTAGCAAGCTGCCTAGAAAATTTCCTATTAACAGGTATTTACTTAAATACTGGAGAGAAATGAGAGTAAGCAGCCTAGGAGAGTTTGATAACAGCTGATAAACTGTTTATCTAAACTTCTCCTTGCCAATCACCTCAGCTTTATTCTTCCCTTTATGAAACATGCTAAAAAACCCTGGGATCACCTCTTGCTCTAACTCCACGTCTCTCCTGTGGTCACTTATTTGCAGTTTCTTTGGTGAGAAGATTCCTGCCTGCATCACACTAAGTCTTTGTACAATCCCAATCATTACTGATTCGCACTCAACATCCCATCAGTGTCCCCTGCTGTCCCATCTCAAGTACATGTTTAAGCTGGAAAAACTGACATTTTCTCAAGTTAAAGAACAGAATTTACTGCAGCACAGGATACTTCCTATCCAAGTATTGTAAATTAAAGGAAGCAGACCACATCCAAGATGACTAAATTACATTAGTAATTCTTTTGCACTTGTAAAATTCTACAGTGTGGTTATTTTCCCATGTAATGTGAACCTGGCTACTTGCATTTTGCTTACCTAAGAAATTGCTCACCTTGCCTGCCCTAAAGTGTGCTAAGGAGCAAAAAAAGCAAACTAATGAAACTCCAAGAACTCTACAAAACATTGCAATTCAGGGTTTTGGTTTTTTTTGTTTGTTTGTTTTTTTGGTTTTTTTAATTAAAAAAAAAAAAAAAAAACCAAAACCTTAGTTCATTTCAGGATCTAAATGACTAAATTACATATTCAAGATTTTAATAATGGTGTCCCTGTTGGAAAAATTGTCAATTTTATCTTCTGAAAAGAGGCTTGAAATCTGTTTTTCAATTGGCCCTCTACCTCCTAGTTACAAAGTTGAAAGATGGCGAAGGCAAGATGAATTTTTTATTCTTAGCTACACACTATATTTAGTGTGTATTTAATGAAGCATTAATGGTCATATAAAACATTTATTGTTTCCAGATCATTATGACAGCCCAAAGGATTCAGGTGCAATCTTCTATCTAACTGAAAAACGTTCTCTAAAATATCAGTAGAAGCCTTTTCACATCATTTAGTGTTTTATGCCTTTTCCTGTGATTCTCTATATTAAGAAAAAGGTGATATAAATCTTTATTGTAATCAGATTTTTAAAATATTTTCATATTTATATTATTCCTTTTTGCAACCTGCCGTATCATTTGCAGGTATTTCTGTAATTAAGTTTATTTGCTTAAACTTTCATATCCATTTATATTCAATGCCAATTTCTATGCCCATTGTCAGAAGAGTTTATTGCAGGTTTTTGGAGTGATTTTTTTATTGCTTTGTCTTTCGTTTTTCCTTTTGTTTGAAATACATATGCATATGGTTAACTTTTTATCTACCTGTTCCACTTCAATGTAGATTACACATTCTACAGCTGTTGCAAGATACAGGTCATTTTAAAGAAATTGAGCTTATGTGTATTGTATGAGGAAAACTATTATCACCAGGAATGTGAATCCCAGCTTCTGAACTTCCTCACCTGAAACCTACATAACATCTGACAGCTCTCATTTCAGCCTCTAATACCTGTGCTCAAGCCTGTCAGAATTTATTTCAGTAGCACATTAACACAAGAGCAAGCAAAACTTGTCAGTAGGATTCAGAAGTGTTTACGTGTATGCACTGACAGAGAAACATCCCGCTTTGAAGAGCAGAATGTATTTTTTAAGTTCTCACCTGTATCCACTTATCTGGAATGGCCATGGCAAGTCGATAATCAAAACCTCCTCCTCCCTCTGCGACAGGCCGACAGAGAGCTGGCATACCAGAAACATCCTGGAACAGATAAAACACCCCACAACATAATTTCTACAGAACAGCAAATATTACTGCATATTTTCCACCATATGGTAATACTGATATACAAACACTCTATAAACAGTTTCACAGATTGACCTGGTTAAGGGAGAAAACAATAAATTTAAATCAGCTATTATTATACCCAGATGTGCTGTTTGAAAGCAAAAGTTACAAAGAAAAGCATTATGACATTTCTCATCAAATAACCTACCTCAGAATATTTTAACAGAGTAGATATTTGAATGGGAAGAGATCTCAGTAGACACAGAGTTTGAAATAATTAGCTCTCTTGAGCTCCAAGTAATCAATAGAAAGTACAAAGTAGTCAACAAAAGACAAATTAAACCTTCATTTTGTTTATTGATATTTTGCATAAGGAATGGCATAAAGAAGGTTAAATATAAAGTAGATTAAGGAAGAAAAATACAATCTCTATTCTTTTTCCAAAAACCCAAACTTATTGATCCAGCTAGTCCTGGAAAGTGACATGTTCTTACTGCATAATTTTCCAGTTCCATATTGACGGAAGCTAACTATTCTTAAATTTGTAATTCCAAGTTCTCAAAACATTTTTTTCACCATGTTGTTAGACAATTTTATCACGCAGCATTCTTTTCTGAAGTTATCTAGACAGAAAATGCAAGTCTCCAACAATCGGAAAACATCCATCAGTACTCAGTTTTATTAACTTTTGCAGATCAACCAGATCACCAGGAAGCTCGTGGATGGCATCCCAGGGTTGGAAGGGCTGCCATCCAGAGGGACTAGCTGGAGGTACCAATCAGCAGAAATGTCACCATGGAATGTAACCAAGTTAATCCTGACCAGGACCAGCCAGGCTAGGGAGCAGCTCTGCTGGGGAGGAACGGCCTGGGGCTGTGGGCCAGCAGCAAGCTGAGCTTAAGCCAGCAGCTTGGCCTGGCAGCAGGGATGGCCAGCACATCCCAGGCTGTGTGAACAGCAAAGCCAGGAGACCAAAGGAGAGCATTATCCCCCTTCAGTCAGCAGCCATTGGATCACACAGAAAACTGCACCCGTGTTGCATATGTTGTAAAAAAATAGTGAAATGGAAATCCTTCACAAACTTTTAGATAAAAGTGATAAAAAAATTCTATAGTTCTCCTGAATCAGTCAGAAAGGATAGACAAAGATTCTTGGTCTCTAGATTATACAAGACATGATGATTTGAAACAAAAGGCTTTTTACTGTGATGCCATTATGTCTGCCTGGAGGAGGTCCAAGTCTTGAGATTTAAGCCACTCCTATCTACTTTAGTCACAATATTGAAAGCCATATTTTTGGGAGGTAAAATTCCATATTTAACAGTATATCTATGTCTACAAATTTTAACTGGACACAAAAAAAAAAAAAAGCCAAAAAACCCATAAGTTGTTTGTTTAGTAGATCTTCCATCAAATGTACTTCTACCAGAAAAATTCCTAGCCTGGAACAGTCCTCATACTACAACCCATTATGGATCTTCCACACAGGCAGCAATGAAGTGACAACACGTGTTTCAAGGGGGGATCAAAAAGGACTTCAGGGCCTCAGGACAATTGGTAAGGGAAAGTGAGGCAGAAGCCCTATTCTCCTCTATAGCTCTAGCTGAAGGCAGAAACATTAAAAGAAATTGGTGGACTGAGTCTACTCATACATTGCTCCATGGCTGGTCTCACTGCCAAAATTGTGGGGGTTTTGACAGTGGAATGGAGAGGTATGCTAGCTGAAGACAGGAATCGCATTTCTCAGTGATGTCTGTATTGGAATCAGTTTAAGTGGGCCCATGGGAGTCTCACGAAGTTTAGAAAGACAAGTCCAAGGGGTTGCACCTGGGTTGGCTGGGTGATCCAGATCCAGAGCAGCCACTGAGAAAGGCCTGGGGGTGCTGGTGGGTGAGAGACTGGACATGAGCTGTCAGTGTACTCCTGCAGCCCAGAAAGCTAAACCTGTCCTGAGCTGTATCCAATGTTAGCAGCAGAGCAAGAAGGTGATTCTGCCACTCTGTCCCAACCCCACCTGCAAGGCTGCATCCAGTAGCAGGATCTCTGGGGTCCCAGCTCAGAAAAGACACAGACCCACTGGACCAAGTTCAGAGGAGGGCCTTGAAGATGATCAGGGACGGAGCACCCCTGCTATAGGGAAAGGCTGAGAGAATTGGGATTGCTCAGGCTGAGAAAAAACCTTTTGCAGTGACCTAATTGTGGCCTTCCAGTACATGAAACAAGTCCACAAGAGAGGACTTTTTGCTAATATATATGTTGATAGGACAAGGGGGAATGGCTTCAAATAGGAAGAGAGCAGGTTTAATTAAATATTAGGAAGAAATTTACTGTGGAGGGTGGTGAGGCCCTGGCACAGGTTGCCCAGAGAAGCTGTGGATGCCCCATCCCTGTTCAAGGTCAAGTTAGATGAGGCTCTGAGCAACTTGGGCTAGTGTATGGTGTCCCTGTCAATGGTAGGGAGTTGGAAGTAGATGATCTTTAAGGTCCCTTCCAACCCAGGCCATTCTATTATGCTATGATTAAACAGCTAATTCCAAAGCATTTATTCAGATCAGGTTTGAAAAGAGCTGCATATAGAAATAGAAACCACAGCATACTGTTTTTCTTTGTCTGTTTGTGTTTATAATACTTCAGGCATGACATAATTTTACTTAGCATTTTTTCTTCCCATTATGAAGAACTTTAATCACTGCTTTATTAAGAAGACCAAAATGAAAAATATTCGTATACTCAGTAACTCCTAAAACATTAGAAATTACTAAGACAGAGAATATACAGAATATTAAAGAGCTGTAAAAATCGTCAATTAATTACATTAATTAGGGAATATATGATAATTAGTTATGGCCAGAGAAAAACATTTTTCTCACATGGCACTGATTCTACAGGCAAGCAGACATTCTTCATTGCCTTTCGTAATTTTCAATTATGTCAATAGTCTCTCCTTCTGAAATTCTCCTTTAACCATGAAGCACATTGATCAATTCTATGATTCATGTAGCGACTTCCTGAGGCAGAAAATTATGTAGTGAAAAAGAAGCAGCTCTTAACTAAAGCAAGAGAAACCGAAGACACATCTGATTAAAAAACAAAGAACTCTTAGGCCAGGTAATACAAGACAACTAAACTCAGAATTTCTTTGGTAGGAATGCTTATAATCTAGGGCTACTAGAAAATTAGAAAATTACTGATTTAATTTCAAATAAGCCTACAGCTCAATGAAAACCCCTCAAGTTTTCTACTGATTGCTCCCCAGATGCTGTTTTGATAACTTGTCATTCAGCTCTTAGCAGTGGTTGTCTATGATAGAAAACTTCACCATAAGAAAGAAATGAAGTTAAGCAGTATTTTGCTTCCTTAAGATAAATAGAGAGATCATAAGCACCACAAACCCTCTTATTAGAAATCCATATAGTCCCTAATAGTATGAGATAGATCCCACTTTTTCTTTTAAGCAAAAGGAGTTATTTAAATATAATAACAGAAAAAAAATCTCAATGTTTAAATGAGTTTTCTTCTGGATAAAGACAAAATATCAGTGAGAATATTCATAAAATTTTGAATACTTTGTTGTTTCATACTGTTAGAAGCTCCATATGCCAGAAACATTTTTCAGTCAAAAAAAATTGATCTCAATCAACTCAAGTAATATAGTCTACTTACTCCTTTAGAAACCTGGTGAAACTTAATAATAAATTTAAATTAGCCTATATATTCAAGTTTACTGCATTTAATTTGAAGGGTAATTGTCAGATATACCAATATAATTTGAAATATGCAAAACATCATTAGGGCTGTTAATCTTTAGTACCACAGAGCACTACTGGCAAACAGCAATCACGCACAAGCAATAAACTAATAAAAACAATTCTCAATCCTAGTTCAAGGTGATGAAGGAAAAAAAGAAAAAAAAAAGAAAAAGAAATCACCACATTAATTAATAATCTATTAATGTAGAGAAAATTCCAAGAGTGCATATTCAGGTTTTTTTCCCCCACCAGGCAAAGTCTGTCCACTAATTAATATTTTTCAGCTCATGTCACTGCTTGAGTACCCAAATTGTGACTTGATAATTAACAGCAAATTCACATCCTTAAGCAAACTAATCAATATTAATGTCAGAGGATGGCAAAATGATCTTACCTCTGCTATGGTTATGCATTCTGGGTGTAAGGTATTAATCATGTGGTTGGCCAGCATCAGGTAACACAAAGCATCTTCATCTACATGTAGGCCAAAATACTCATTGTAATCTCCACTGAACCCTGTGCCTAATGAGACAAGAAGTTTTAAAAGCCACAGTCAAGTTTTATTTAGAAAAAAACAGGTATTTCACACAATATTTCATTTTATAAGTGCAAAATATATTTATGATTTTCCATCTATCCTCACAGCAAGAAAATCTGGAATTTTTCCATCATTCAGAATATCCTGAGCTGGAAGAGAGCCACTAGGACCACTGAGTCCAACTCCTGGCCTTGCACAGGACAATCCAACAGAATCACACCATGTATCATCCATGTGTTTTAGGAATCTTCTGAACCTGTTTGTGCCAGCATTGTGTTCCCATCCAACCATCCACAGTGGCACTCCAGACTCATCCCCCAACAGTTTTGCATATGTCAATGATTCCAAATCCTTGGGACTGGGCTAAAGCTTCAAGTTCTCTTGTTTGTTCCTCAAGCTGTGTGTGCTGGTTCCAGTGTAGTTTATTGTAGCTGACACCTTGTGGAGCAGATTGAGGGATCTTCCTAGTGCTTCTGTCCTCAAATTTTGGGTGTGTCATCCCACTGCTCATCACTAGCAAGCCTGGTTTTGTCCCTTTCCCCTTCCCACCTAGTTTCAGGCTCTACCAATAAGCCCCTCTAACTCCTCTGCTAAACCCCCTTTTCCCCCCTGAGAAACAGTGAACTTTACAGCACTATTTCCAATGAAAACTCCTGTTCAAAACACCAGAGCTGCAACAGGAGTGCTGAGATCAGAGCTGATAAATCACTTACCAATGCCATGGTGGTGATACAACATAGATGTAACACCATCAAAGCGGAACCCATCGAAGCGATAGTCTTCAATCCACATCCTCAAATTAGACAGAAGAAATCTCAGGACTTCCCAGCTGAAATAACATAAGCATAGTTTATTAAGCTTTAAAAACCTTGGGATCAACTAGAGTTCCTTATATCATGCTCTCCACTTGCATAAGTGATACTTGTACTGCACATTTTACTGCTTTAATAACTTCTTCCCCATTTTTCATTAACCTTTCTCAAAAAAAAAAAAAAAATCTGTCTTCAATCCTTGCCTTTCTACTGCACAAAATCTTAATACTGGAGAAAGGAAGTTAGTAAAAACTGCCAACTATCTACATAGACATCTAACAGGGTCTATGCATAAATCTATAGACCCCAAAACAGGGTCTATACAAATCTAGTATGTTTCTGAACACATATACTAGATTTTACAACCTGTACTTTCTGGCGTAATCTTCCTTTCCCTCTCTAAAGACGGTTACACTCTGTGGGAAAAGATGTTATGGAAAAGAAAATAAAATTTTAATAGGCAAGATCTTCTCCCCAAGATTTTAGGGATTTATAGCAAATTTTAGGCATAACTGCTGTCCAAAAGCTGCCTTTTCCAATTTATGACAAATTATGTCACTAGTAGAATATGAAATCACCTACTATGTTGCAAATTTATACACTTGAAATGCAAACCAAGGGGAAGTTGAGGAGCTATATTTTGAAATTCAGAACAATGAGAATGGGGCATAACTCACATACATAAAGCATGGAGATGAAATAAAAATATAAAAAATGTCCCAAAATGAACAAGCATGTAAAAAAAATCATGAGCAAAATTTGATATTAAGGAATAAAATAGTTTCAGGATCAGTGTTCCTACTATTCATCACCTTGGGCATTGGTGTCTGTAGCTGCAAAAGAAGCCCACATCTTGTTTCTACTGTTCAGCCTCTGTGGCACAGCCCTCTCTGACACACTCATGTGCATCTCATGCAAGCCACAACTCTAAAGAGCTCAGCAATCTCAGTCAGCCAACACATGGGTAGTGAAACTGGTTTTGTCCACGTCTCCAACACTTGCAAAGTTACGACTTCTCTCTAACCAATTTCCCAAGAAAGCATAGCTACAACCCCACTTCCTACCAAGTTTCTGTTCAGAGAAGAGCCCAGGAGCAGGCAGGGTCTCTCCAGCCACCTTCTGCTGGGTGAGAAAGAAGGGATAGCGTTGCACAAACCACGCCACAATTTACCCATGCATATGGCAGGCATAGAGTAGTGAAGGGGACCCTTCCTACATTTCCTTTAACAGGTATCAGGAACAGTAAATTTAGGAAGAAATTATGACACAAGGAATAAGCTCTGTTTTGACAAGACAAATGTCATCACTTTCCTTCATCCAAAAAACTTCTTCATATGAAGGATGCTTCAAGTCTTGAGTAAGTGGTATTACAAGAAAAGATGGAGGGCTATCAACACACTATAAAGTCAAATCCTGATCCCATTAAATAGGCAATTCTTACTAACTTCCATAGAATTGTAACATTTCTCCTTTTTTGCATGCATTGTACAGAGATATACACATGTGTATATAAAGACAGAAATATTACCAAATCCAAACCTCCAAACTTGGGAAATGTGACTCAGATCACTGTGAACTCCCTCAGTTCAACAACTTCCCTGGGCATGCATTACATGACAAGATGATTTTTTTTTTCTTGTACTATTGCCACATTTCCCTGCTTCAAATCATCCAATTCACAAGTTAACACGCCACTAGGAAGATCTCAGGAGCTTGTCTGAAGAAACTTTCATCTATTTATTATTTCTCAGGTGAGATGGTTTGCAGTGAATGAACAAGATTGAGATTGCTCTGATATTGAAAGGGATAGAAAAGTATCCAAAGTCCTACAAACTGGCAAGCTGCAAACAAAAAAGTAATTTTGTGCAAGCATTTGCTGTATCTTTTTCTGACTCAGCATAAAAATTCTCAGAAAGCTATTTCCTGCAAGCCAAATACTGTGAGAAAAGAGCCCAGTGTTTTAGCAAATAAAAATAGTATCTCACACAGAATTAAGATAATGCATGCACAAAGAGTACATTAATTACTACAAGCACCATCCAGACTTAAGTTATTTCTTCTCATTACAAACTGCTTGACTTTATAACCCTAAAGTCTTTAAGATGGTGAAGAGGATTCGTGCATTTCTAAAACATACAAAGAAGTCTCAAAATGGATAATGTGATTTTTTTCTATCATTGTTGGCACTGAAGATTGATCTTTGGGAAAAGACAGAGAATTGATATGAACATAAATTGTAATGACTTTTAGATGAAAAAGTGACAACAGTAAGAACAAACAAGATGAATTTGTTGCACCAAAGTATTAGTTAGAAAACTGATGAGATCAAAAACCTGAGGAGCAGCAGATGTTTTCCAAGCATCTGATTGCACATGGGAGAGAAGATAATAAATAAATAAATAATCATTATCTCTGATTTTAGTCTAAAGTTGGAAAAAAAATAAGATTTAAGATATTTAAGACATATATAAAGTACTAGCAACCACATTGGCTTTTAGACAGATAACTACACAGCTCCAAAATGTGAGCCAGAATAACAGATTTTTTTGAGACATGCAAATCACACAAACCATACAGAGGTTCATTTTTCATCCAAGTCAATTTGTTCATGTGAGCAGCAATATTGAACATACAAGTTAACAGAATAAATAACTTTGCAGAAAGCCAGCAGAGGCCAAAACTGAAGAGGCATAATTGAGATACATCCACCACAGAAGCAGTAATTCAGGAATATTTCTAAAACAGTGTATTCTTGTATTTTACAGACAGATATGGAAACAGGATAGCATTCATTAGGAATGTGATTTCTTCCAGAAAAAAAGCCATATCTTAGTTATATCCTAAAAATCTCATATTTTTGTATATTACAAAATTGATGCATTCATCACTGCATGCATGATCAAAGACAGGAAGGTTATGTGGTATCATCATTAAAGAACAGAATGATTTACAGTGTAAGATATCTAAGTAATTCAGAATTCACTCAGACATTCAAAAGAAAGAAGGTCTTTGCAGAGAATTACTGCTGGATTTTTTTTCCCCCTCACCCTTGGAGCCCATAGCTCATTTATTAAAAACAGATTTCTTCCTTGAAAAAGTGAAATGAGCAAATCTACCTAGATGACCTGGTTTCATGAGGTGATAAGAAATTTAACAACTTTCCTCTATTAGGTCAGCAGAAAACCTGTGAAATTGCTTACAAGACACACTTATTATTTACTTTTTTCCTCTATACTAATAAAAAAAAGCAAAATAATGATTCACCATAAGCATTTCTAAATTCCAGTCCTTGATGAACATGAAATATTTAGATGTAAGCAATGCATTTAAACCAGTTAATTTGTGACTATGGCCGAAAAATAATATTGGCTGTGTCTAATACTGTTTGAAGATGTAATTCTTGAACCATATTAATGCTGACCTTCAGGAATTGCATTTATTATTATGTATTGGAGAACTGCTGACCTTTTAAGAATCTAGACTTTTATGATGATATACCTGTTTCAGTTCCTAGTGCTTAATTAAGTTAAGACATAGTAGCACTGAATTGCTAAATCACTATTTCGCAAACTACCCCCAAACATTTCAACAGCTGACAGATTGAAATTAAATCAAAAGATTGCTAAACAAAAACTGGCATTCAGTCTAATGAATGCATTGCTAATTATAATGCTAACTTTCAGTGAATCTGGTACAAGCTATTTTATGGCCTAAACATCTAGATCTGATACAGAGATATTAATTTTTTCACCACTGCTTATGAGCATAGAGCAGTTTCTCTGCTACTTAGATGCACTTGGTTTGATTAAAGTTATACAAAAGGGTAATCAATCTTATCCTGTTTGGAAAACAACAGTAGCAACAATAAACCCCTTTGTATTTCAACCTCCTTAATTTATCACAAGTAATTCCCCTCTGTCACCTGCAAGATATCATTGCCAAGACCCCCAGTACTCTTAGGCATACAGGGTTGAGAAGCTGCAGCAGTATGGCAGCACTTGTTCACACCAAGGGACAATCCTGGCTCACAGCCCTACACTGCCCTCAACATCTGCCCTCCAATTACTCTGAACAGCATTCCATGCCAACATACTCAGCTCTGTCAGTCAAGAGAATGTGACGAAGTCTTTAACAGACCCAAAGAACTTTTGCTTGGCAAATCAAACTGCACAGCTCCAAAATGGACTGCGGAGACAACAAATAAGAGAGTTGTCCTCTCAAAGCATATGATAACGTGAGAGCAGAAGGGGTCAGCAGTAACATGTCCTTTCCCCTATATCTGTCCCTAGAAGAAAAAGAATCAATGAATTAACTTGTAAATGCAGGAAAAAGGTTTTATTCTCAGCCACAAAAATTGAGGATTTCTTGATGCCAGCATAAAAACCAATAATATTTAATTACGGACTACATCAAATAAGTTAATGAAAGATATAAAGTTTTCCCTACAAAAAAAAAAAAAAAA
>VWZN01001886.1:996-33385 GCA_013396955.1 Regulus satrapa
GCGGCCGCGGCACGACACGGACCCCCTGCCCTGACACCCCCTGCGCCCGCGACCCGCCGCGGTGCGGGGATTTGGGGTCCCACAACTGCCGGGTCCGAGCAGGAGCAGCCCAAGCTTCCCTGGGTGCTCTGCGTGCCGGCTCACCCCGCTTCGGAGGGCTCCCCTCCCGCCTGGCGCCCTCGGAGCCGCGGGGGTGGCACCGGTGGCACCCACCGCCTGTCGGGGCCGCTCACGGCTCTGCTGTGGGGCGCAGCTGGACCCGTCGTGACCCCAGTCAGGTCCCCCAGGTGTGCTGCAGTGGGCCCAGCTGTGACCCCAGTGCGGCGACTGGAGGGGGCTCAGGACAGCGCCCAGGAGGGCAGAGAGAGCAGCTGGGAGTGCAGAGGTGCCACACGCCGGCGCAGCCCCATAAAGCCACCGGAGCTTGGATTTTAAGATGGCAATAAAAGATAATGCCAGCTATAAATTGCTAGAGCAGGCCCCGGCGTGCCGAGCTGGGGGGCACAGAGGAGTGGGCAGCCCCCAGCTCCCCTCCTCGGAGAGGGAGAGTCCCCGGCTGCCCCAGGGTCGGGGACACCCCCGGCGCTGTCACGGGCGCTGGTTAATGCATTAAAGCTGCTGCCTTGGTTGTTGTTGTTGTTGTTTTAATGGTTTTATTGGGTGGTGCTGGGCCCGGCCTGGCCGGCCCTAATGAAGGAGATTGATGGCTTAATCGCCTGCAGCCATTACGGGGTAATTGAATGGTTGTGTTCATATGATCCGACCGTCAGTGCCGATGTGGCTGGCAAGGAAGTGCCTGGAGCCGGGGGGGACACACAGAGCCCCCCCTGCACCCCGAGGGACGGAGCCCACGGCCTTGGGACCCCCGTCCATGCCCGCGGTCCTGCCTGTGTGGGTGTCCCTGGAGGCTCACCCAGAGGCTCTAGGTCACCCCCCATCCGGCTCAGCTCCCCACCAGGCCACTGCGACCAGGTGCTTTAATGAGGCTTTTAATTAACAGGTCCCACCTCTAGGGATGAAGAGCGGTGTGGGAGTGGAGGTGGGAGCAGGAGAGCCCAGCAGGGACAGCAGTCCCAAGGTGGGGGTCAGCCTGGACCACCCTCCCTGCGGGAATCCCCGAGGAGCAAACCTGGCAGGTCCCGATGCCGAGGTGGGAGTCAAGCTACCCATTTTGTGTGACAGCCAGGTGTTTTACAGTATTTGCTACCTGTGATCATCCATCAAAGCAATCGATAGCGTTCCTGCAGAGTTTTATTAATGATCTTGTCACCGGGCTGGTGCGGGGTGCCCGGGGTTGTCGAGAATGATAGATCATTAAGAGCTTTCGCTGCTATTTATTCTCCAGTGACCTTGTCTCTCTCCATTGTTGCTTGCTTAAGAGTTATGAATGCGAGACATGATAATTTGATATTGATCTATTTGCTAAGTTAAAAAATTTACCGCATCGTTGATGTTTTAACAAAGGATCTGCTCGGACCCCCCCGCTGGTGCTTGGCTGCACACGTGTGTCCCCGTGTGGGGATGTGGGACAGGGAGAGCTGGCTGCTGGGTGTCCCTCTGTCCCCATCTCAATTCCTTCTGAGCCCGAGCTCCTGAAATCCAGGAGATGCTGCTGGATCTCCTGGATTCAGGGTGTTGGGATGCTGGCGCACCTGAGCAGGTGGGGTGGGGTGGCGTGGAGAAAACCTGTCCCAATCCATGTCCCCTTCCCCTTCCTCCCAGCCCCACCCTCATCCCATCCCCTCCCTGCCTGCTCTGCCCAGCACCGTGTGTTTGTCACGGTCCCCTCTGTGTCCTTTTCACGTTCTCTACGTATCCTGCCAGATTTTTGGGGCCCTAACAAAGGATCCTGTAATTCCCTAACAAATCCCTGTAATTACTTGTGCTTCTTGTTCCTCCTGCCCTTCCTGGTGCTTCCAGAGTCCTGTCAGCTGCTGGGAAAAGCTGGAGCTCCCTGTCACCCCCTCAGCACTGGGCAGGATCAGAGCAGATGGACCCACTGGTCTGGGACACAGCCACTGTCCCCTGCTGGCATTATCGACCCCCTGGGGCTGGCAGCTCAGGAGTCAAACAGGGACAAACTTCCAGGAATAAAGGTGGGATTTATCCATAGTGCGCTGGGATCACTTGGTGGTGGCGGATTCACTGGATAATAGAGTCGGTATTTATGTGAGATTTTGAATTTATTCTTTATTTCTGCTGGGAAATCATTCCCTGTGAGGCTGGGCAGGCCCTGGCGCAGGTGCCCATGGAAGCTGTGGCTGCCCCTGGATCCCTGGCAGTGTCCCAGGCCAGGCTGGGCAGGGCTGGGAGCAGCCTGGGACAGTGGGAAGTGTCCCTGTCATGGCAGGGGGTGGGACTGGATGGGCTTTGAGGTCCTTTCCAACCCAAACCATTCTGGGATTCTGTGATTCCTGCAAAGGGCTCCCACACAAGGAAACCCCAACTCTGCAGCTCTGGCTCGGCTCAGCCAGGCAGGAAAAATCATCATTTTAATGGACATTATTCAAGGACCAGGCTGCAGTGAGCCCAGACCTGCCAGGGACGATGCCTGTGCCTCCACCCCAGGGGCAGAACGGATCAGGGCCAAGCCCCCCCAGGCGGGCACTAGGCTGGGTAAAAGCGCTTCAGAAGCTCCTTCTTGTTGACTTTGCCCATCTGGTTGCGCGGGATCTCCTCCACCACGATCAGCTCTGTGGGGATGGTGTAGGGAGCCATGGTGTCCCTGGAACAGCAAACCGCAGCTTAGAGCTGGGCAGAGCAGCCCCACTTGAGAGCCCACCCGGAGCCCATTTAAGCTCACCCCCTCGGGATGTTTGCCCCGGGGTGTCCCTGCAGGGAGCAGCTCGTGTGCCCGGTCAGCGCTGCCATCATCCCCCCGAGCATCACCCCGCGCCCTTGGCGGGGGCTCTCCTGCCTCCTGCCGCCCGCTGTCACCGTGCCCGGCCCCGGCAGCGCCCTGGCACCCACAGGCCGAGTGTGCCGAGCCCCCCGAGCCCGGGCGGGCTCTCCCCCCGCCGCCGGCAGCGCCCGGCCAGATGGAGCCGCTAACTCGGGATGGCGCCTGTCGCCGGCGAGCACCCGCGAAGGCGAAAGCCGCAAAATGAATCACTCTGAGCAGGGACATGTGTCTCCTGCCAGGGAGTGCGAGAACGGGGGCCAAGCGAGCCTAAGTGACATAAAAAATAAAGGGGAGAGACAGGGCGAGAGGGAGAGGCGGGCGGGGGCCGGCGCTGGGCAGGGAGCGCGGCCGGAGCCTGCGGGACTTCGCCGTCAAGGGCAAAGAGCGACGTCCCTGTCACAGAGCTGGGGACAGCGATGGGAAGAGACGGGAGCACTCTGGGAGGGGGGCAGGCAGGGGAGTGCGGGGGGGCTGAGCAAAGCCCCCTGCCTGGTACCAGAACAGCCTGGGGGATCCCCAAAGCCACCGGCGAGGGATGAAGGTCACCAATGTGCCAGGGATGGCATGAGATCTAAAGATGAGCAGCCACCTAAAGCATAGTGAGTGAGCATCTTTCCTATGAGGAAATGATGAGAGAGGGGTGGGAAAAAAGAACTTTTACGAGAGACTTTTTTATAGGGCCTGGAGTGCTTGTACAAGGGGTTATGGCTTCAAACTGCCAGAGGGCAGAGATGGATATCGGGAAGAAATCCTTCCCTGTGAGGGTGGAGAGGCCCCGGCACAGGTAGCCAGAGAAGCTGTGACTGTCCTTGGATCCCTGGCAGTGTCCAAGGTAGGCTGGAGGGGGCTTGGAGCAGCCCGGGACAGTGGAAGGTGTCCCTGGCACAGCAGGGATAGAATGAGCCTTAAGATCCCATCCCACCTAAACATCGCCATGGCTCTGCGCTCCTGTGACGCGTCCCTGATGAGGACACTGCTGGCTTTGAGCCTGCCCTCCCCGTGTCCCCGTGGGGTTTTACCTGGCCCAGTCCTTCAGGTCCCTCACGGAGAGCATCTGGCCCTTGCGCAGCTTGACCACGGCGCTGACCCGCTGCCCCCACACCATGTCCGGGGGCCCGATCACCGCCACGTCTGCGGGGACAGCAGGGACTGCCCTCAGCAACCCCAGCAGCTGCCGGGGCCCAGCGGGGCAGCAGAGGGGCCAGGTGTGAGCAGGGAAATGCCTCGGGAGGTCGGCACGGGAAAACACCACCTGGGCTGCTGTGCTGACACAAGAGCAGAGCTTTTCAGCACGGAAAAGGCAGGGAGCTGCATGGCTTGAGAACGTGGAGTCAAGGGGGAGGAAGATGATGTAGAGAGCTGTGCCCTTTGCACAGGGTCACGCACAAGGGCAGGGCAGATTTAAGTATTCATTTCCAAAATCAGAGACAGGAGCTGCTGCCGACTCGGCTCCAGCCCTGGGAGAGCAGGAACTGAGGGATTTAAACATCCCCTTGTGGGAGGGAGCTCCGGGCACGAGCCCTTGGCAACCTCCCGCACCCCCGAGCAGTGTGGCCAGGCCCTGCCCCTCTGGGCAGGGGGCAGGAGAGCACAGACCTGTGATGTGGGGGTGTGCGAGGAGCTGGCGCTCCACCTCCAGCGCGCTGATTTTAAACCCTCCATTCTTGATGATGTCCACGGAGGTGCGGCCCTTGATCCAGTACACTCCATCCTTGTAAGCTGCCGTGTCTCCTGGAAAACAAACAGCTCCATCACAGGCCGTTCCCTTGAGCCCCCTCTGCCTTTCCTGGCACGTGGATGTGGCACTCTGGGGGTGCTGCAAGGATGAATGGCTTCCCACTGCCGGAGGGCAGGGATAGATGGGATTTTGGGAAGGAATTCCTCCCTCTGAGGGTGGGCAGGCCCTAGCACAGGGTGCCCAGAGTAGCTGTGGCTGCCCCTGGACCCCTGAAAGTGTCCGAGGTCAGGTTGGGCAGGGCTTGGAGCAACCTGGGCTAGTGGAAGGGGGAAGGAGATGAGCTTTAAGGTCCNTGGAGCAGCCTGGGCTAGTGGAAGGTGGAAGGAGATGAGCTTTAAGGTCCTTCCAAACAAAACTGCTCTGTGATTCCACAAGAAAAAAAAAAAGGTGGGGAACGGCACTGGGAAAATGAGCCTGTCCTGAGCAAGATGTTTGGTCCAACCTGTCCCTCCCCCAGGTGTGATCCCACGCTCAGCACAGCCCAGGTACCACAGGATGTGCTGGCTGTGATGCAATTTTCACACCCCATTTCCAGCTCACCCGTGGCACTGTGGAGTTTGCATGCGGTGCAGCAAAGGCCCAGAGAATTACACTGTCAGGGCAAGGAAACATCGGAATCAGTCCTGAAAAACCACAAGAGCTGTGTCCCTGCTCAGCTGGCACCTGCCAAAATCCTGAGCAGCTCAGCTCAGCCAGGGAATGATTAATTGCTCCTGTATTTGCCTGCCCCTTGGCACTCTGTGGATGTTGAAGGCTGGCTGGAATATTCTGAAATGGGGGGAAAGTTTGAAATTGGGTGTTTGGCTGCTTGGAGTGGGAAGGAAGTCGTGGCTGCTGTGATGAGCTGCCTTCTGCACCCAGATCCTGTGGCGTGTGACTGACACACGATGGGACAGGGGACACGAATTAAACGGTGGCACTGGCAGAGCCAGGAGCAGGAGCTGCTTATTCACAGAGAGAAGATGGGGAGAGGAGGAGGAATTCAGCCCTGGTTCAGTGGCACACAGTTCCCACGTCGATCTTTGGGGTGTCAGTACAGGAAAACAGCCACATTTGATTTTCCTCTGTCCTGATGGGGTGAATGATCCCTGGACAGTTCTCTCCTCTGCTCCCTCTCCATCCCCGTGCTCCCCACTTAGGCCATCGCTCCTTTCCACGGCTGCTCCATTCTGCCGGCAGCAAAGCACAGGGAGGGGACACGTCACATTATGATTGTGACTACTCTGAGCTCCTGGGACCAGCTCTGTAATTCCCCCCGTCTCTTCCTTTCCATCTCCTCTCCGGCGTCAGGCCCTGGCTGTCACTTCCCACGCTGACAGCCCACAGTGCTCTGGGGGATGCCATCCACCGAGGACAGCCCCGTTACCCTCTGCCCTGCACCATCTGCTTCCAGCCCAGCACATCAGGCAGCCCGTGCAGTGGCACATCCAGCACTCCCTGCTTCCCAAGCCACCGGGCGATTCCCAGAGCAGGGAGAGCAGTTAAAAGGACGCTGACTTTGCTCAACGCCTGTCCCCAGCAGTGCTGTCACTCCTGAAGCTCCGTGCTGCCCCGAGAGGCTCAGCAGGGACCGTGCCCGTCCTCCCGAGGGTCACAGGTGAGTGCCTCTTGCCCCATGAGCCCACCAGCCCTCCTGGGCAGCTGCTGGTGTCGTGCTCCGTCCATCCAGCTGCTCCATCCAGGGGGATGCAGCTCAGCACCACAACCAGCGTTCCCTGCTCTCAGCCAGCCGCACCCGACCGGGAATGCTGGTCCCTGACACCCCACACCCCCTCTGCCTGCCCGGGCCACGGCACCCAGCCCCTGTCACACACAAAGCCGTGCCACCAGAACCTCCTGGCACGTGGCTGACGCCGGAGCTGCGGCTGCCGAGGCCGTGGGATTATTGCTTCCCTGACAGCAGCCGTCACCGCTACCTTTGGATTTGTTTCAAGATGCTCAGTGGGCATCTGTTCTGCAAAATGTTAAAGGCTCTGCTGAGCTGCATATTGAGCAGGCTCTGTGCCGGCGGGGGCTGCCCTTTGCTGGAGTTACAGGCGGTTGTAGATATATTTATCCAGTTAAAAGCATAGAATTAGGGAAAGGTTTGGGTTGGAAGGACCTTAAAGCCCATCTTGTTCCATGCCCTGCCATGGGCAGGGCCACCTTCCGCTATCCCAAAGTGCTCCAAGCCCCATCCAGCCTGGCCTTGGACCCTGCCAGGGATCCAGGGGCAGCCACTGCTCCTCTGCACGACCTGTTCCCAGCCCTCCCCACCCTTCCAGCGAGATGCAGGAGACACGTGCAATGGAGACCAACATTCCCCAGCTCAAACTGCAGAGATTTCTGCCATGAGGTTCCTCAGGTTGCGAAATCCTCATTGCCAACACAAAAGGGCCCTTGGGACTCTGCTCTAGTTCGAGCACCTCCTTCCCCGAGTGCTGAGACCTCGTGGGGACCAAGGGGCTGCCGGAGCCGCTTCCCAGGATGCGGAGAACAAGAGCCCCCTTTGCTCCTCGAGCTGAGCTGCAGGATCAAACCCTCACCTGTGTCAACACCCTCACCCACAGGGCAGTTTGTTCCTGGCAAACACAGCACAATTCCCACATCAAAGGTAAGGCCAACTATTGACCTAGGGAACGCTTTGGCTCGAGAAATGAAACACCGAGTGGCTTCAGGGAGCTCTGAGATAGCTGAAGTGTGCATTAAAAAAAGACTTCTGAGGTAAATCAGGTAACTTCAGCCTGGTCTGGAGAGCGGGTCAGGAATGTTCTAGATGTGCTGGACAAACAGGGACAGCGTTGGCCTCGCAGTGGGGCTCAGTGAGCCCGACCCTGCACGCAGGTGATGAGGAGGGGTCAGCACCCCCAGGCACAGCAGCCCTGCTCCTGGGGACAGAAGTCCCTCGGAAGCCTGGGAGACTGTGCTGGTAACAGGTGTCACCAGCTTGGTGGCGGTGACAGCGCGGCTGCGACGCGCGAGCCGAGATCTGGCCCGGGAGCAACGCGGCGCCGCGCTGACTGCAAACTGTCACACACAAACTGTCCCCACCCCACGGGACTCCCTCCTCCACCCGCTCCCGTGTGCCCGCAGCTCCGCAGGGGACGTGGCAGGCGTGTCCCCAGGGCTCTCGGTGCCCCCCGAGGGGCTGGGAGGGAGGACAGAGCGGACACCTGAGGATGTGCACTCCCAGCTTTGGAACCTCCAGAGCCCGATGCCACCAGCAGAGCCCGGTCCTGCAGCTTCCTTCCCAGGGGATTTGGCTCTTTGCAGCTGTGTTGTCCCCCCACGCCTGTCACAGCTCCAGCAGACCAAGCGCTGCACAGCAGAAAATATCAAGAAACAGCAAATCTCGCTTTTGAAAGGCAAATGATTTTGATGATTATTTCAGCCTCCTGCTCTGGAGGCAGTTAATGCTCCAGTCAGCTCCAGGGGCCGGAGCGGTGCCGGGGATGCTGGGGGGCTCTTCCCTGCCAGCAGCAGGATGTGGTTGGAGCACTTTCAAATATTAATTACACCTTTTTGCTGTTAATCAATCATTCCTGACTTTCGCAAACTCTTGGCTTTCAGATGCTCTGTGCAGAGCTCAGCCCAGGGCTCCTCGGAGTGGGGACAGAGAACAGGAACGTCTCACAGCCACTCTTCCAGGTGACACTGACCTGCAGGGACACAGAAGAGCTCCTCTGGGGACAGCCACCACGTGCCACCCATGGGCAGCCAGCAGAGCTCCTTCAGACCACACAGTGCACCTTGCTTTTTTGGGAGCCTTTATGGGGTTTTTTTCCCAAAACTCCAGGAGGAATTCCCTGCTGTCAGCTGCTCTCCTGCCATGATGATCCCTCATTTCCAGAGGGAAGAGCTGGAGCAGTGCCCTCACCCTCCTGCATTCCCCTGGAATTGCTGCTCTCCTCAAGTGAGCATGTGGGGGGGACCAGCAAGCTCCCAGCTGGAAAACCCCCGGGAAGCTTGCAGGAAGGCAGTTGGAATAATCAGTCTTTGCCCTTCTCTGGTGCCTTTCAGCAGAGATCTCCAAGCACACTGATCCAGAGGCTAATCAGGCAGAAAAGGAACAGCTGGCAGGACAGCGGCGGGATGGGAACGGCCTCCGTGGGGTGAGGAGTGGCCTCAAACACCACGGAGCAGTGGGCAGGAGGTTCTGGATCTCTGCCCCACCCTGGCATTAACTCCTAGCTGCCTCCCACTTCCCTGAAATCACTGTTGATGGTGCTGGTCGATCAGGCTGAGGCAGAGCTCACCCTCTGGCAGAGACACTGCCTCGCTGATTAGGATTCAGATTTATTTCCCAGGTAAGATTGGTCCAACAGCCCGGGCAGGTGATGAAGAGTCTGAACCCTGATCATGATCCTCATCACGTGGGAAAGCAGAGCCAAAATCTGGGGGCTCAAACCCCCTTTGCCAGGTGAGGATTTTGTGGGAGCAAGTCTCCAACCCCAGCACCCACAGCCGGATGGGGACACGCAGGGGCCCAGCCAGGGCTTGTGATGGTCCCCCTGACCACTCAGAGGCAGCTGTGGGGCCCCACCTGGCAGGAAAGTTTTCCTCCATCCTCCTCCTTTCAGCACAGTTTTCCTGCCTGCAGATCAGCTCCAGCAGCAGAGCATGGAAATGCTTCTTCACAGGCTTTGGAATCCTCCTGCAGCCACGGGCTCCACGTACCCGTCGCATTTCTCATGTGCTTTCAAGTTTCCCCGCTCTTTGCAGGGCAGTTCAGTGTCTCACCGCTCTCCTAAACCCTCGGGAATGATTTTTTTGCAGGTAGCACAGACACAGTGGGGCTGGGATGCTGCTGAGTGTGGCACAGCAGCGACGTCCCTGTGGTCACTCTGCCTCTCTTCCCATCCCTCTGGGCACACACAAGCTCCCTGTGCCAGCCCAGTGCAAAAAGAAATGGTTTGTTCCCATTCCCAGAGGCTCCTGTGCTGGAGGAAAGCCACGTGGGGTGGATAGATGATTATAAGGTAAGTGCTAAAGGCTTTTTATAGGAATTAGATAATCCATCCGCTCTGCGGCCGGGCCGTGGGATGGGCGGCCACGCTCTGCCTCTCCGTCACGGACATCCACCTTTCCCTCCCCCCACACCACGAACACTGCATCCCCAGATCCCCCATCTGCTCACATACATCACACACTTCACTCCGGTTTATTAGCTGGAATAAATCATAAATATTTCATTATATATCAACGGCGCTCGACTCGGGGAAGGCGCAATCCATCACCCCGCCGTTCCCCGCGACCCGCCGCCGTGCAAGAAGCTTTCCAGTCTATTAAACAAGATTGATACACTGTGCCAGGCTGGACTGGGGGGGATTTATTTATGGAGCACTGGG
Source organism: Regulus satrapa (assembly GCA_013396955.1). Lineage (NCBI taxonomy): Eukaryota > Metazoa > Chordata > Aves > Passeriformes > Regulidae > Regulus > Regulus satrapa. Next base: position 10,964 of record VWZN01001886.1, read on the forward strand.
AGAGGGAGGGCACCGAACGCCTGGGGTGAGCGGGGCTGCTCCCAGGCAGCCCAACCACAAAGCCTGGAGCAGCAAGAGGCAGAGTCCTGCTCCAAGCGTGGCACGGGAATGCTGCTGGCATTATAGGAGAATCATGGAATTATTCAGCGTGGAAAAGGCCCTTACGAGTGTCTGTTCCACCCATTCCTCAGCAGGGCCGAGCCCAGCGCCAACCCGTGTCCCCAAGTGCCACATCCTCGTGGTTTATAAATCCCTGGATTTATAAATCATGGAGATTGGAGAGATGGAGACTCCACTGCTGCCCTGGGCAGCTGTGCCACGGCTGGACAGCCCTTTCCATGAGGAAAGCTCCCCCAGTACCTAAGGCTCTTCAAGATTAGGGAAGGCTCTTTACTCCTGTCCTGTTGCTTGCTCCCTAGGAGAAGAGATGGGAGAAGACACCGTGGCAAAGCAGGGCCCGGCCGAAGCAACATCCTGCCTCCAACAGGGACCTTCCAGACTGTCCCCAGCTCAGGAATTCCACCTCATCCTCCCAGGGAAGACCTCTGTCCACATCTCCCTGCAGGAGCGACAGCACCCTCAGTGTGAGTCACTGTCTGCTTGAACCCTGGGCCTCGGGGGAGTTTCCAGCACCTGAGAGATGCTGGGGAAGGTGCAGCTCTCAGCGATCCGGAGCCTCTCCGGCACTGCTGGGATTGATTGGAGGCATCCCTGCTCCTGAAGGGAGTGACGCCGCCTCGGCAGCGGTGATGTATGTGCCCAGATCTATTTAATGAAATGCTAAATGATAGGCTAAATAACTGAGCAACTTTAGCTTGATTTATTGCATGGAAGTGAGGAATGCGTGTCCCTGCTGTCAGCCATCTTGGCTGCCAACAGAGGTCACGAGCACTAATTGGAGCTAATTAACATTAATTAGACTTGGGAAAGATTGGGTCTTCTCTCCCCAGTCATCCCCATCCACCCCAGCCCTTCAGCACTCACATTCCCTGGAACCAGGCTGCATTCCCAGGAGCTCAGGGTTCAGCAGTTCCTGTTAATCCCAATCCAGTTGGAATCACCAGCCCCTGATTTTCCCCACCTGCTCAGACCGTGAGGGTGAGACCTGCCAGGCTCCCAGAGTCCGACTTGCTGCTCTCTTTGGAGCGTGTCACAGCCTCGAGGTGACTCTTAGGGGTGATTCGAGTCCATCTACCCTCACCAGGCCAGCTGGACCAGCAAATGCCTTCCTTGGGCTCACAGAGGCTCTGTCCCAAACCAGGGAGGCTGCTCCTCCGGCTCCCTCTGCGGAGCAGGGAGGGTTCGGAGGGCGCCGCGATCATTAATAAAGCATCAAAGGCTCCTGAGGGGGAGAGTTTGAAACTTCCTCAAAAAAAACCACATGTATATTAATACCACAGCAATTATTCATGAGGAAACCCTCTCCCCAGCAGCTCCCTGGGTGCAGGACAAAGCCTCTGCCGGTGTCCCCTCCCTGCCCAGCAGAGCCACTGGCACCGGGAGAAGGGCGGGCGCTGCGCTCCTGCATCCAGCTGCTCTCCTGGCACGGGCAGCCCTGGCTGGCAGCACAACTCCAATCTGCTGCCAAAATCCTCCAGCGGGGCCCGGGGCCTGGGAGGAGAGCGGCTCGGCAGCTGCAGCCCGAGATCTGTCCCTGTGGTGGGAGCAGGCAGGTGAGCTCAGCTGCAGCCGCTGCTCTCCAGGCAGGTTCCACCTGGAGTCCACAAGGGAAGGATGTGGAGATGCTGGAGTGAGTCCAGAGGAGGCCACGGAGCTGCTCCAAGGGCTGGAGCCCCTCTGCTCTGTAGCCAGGCTGGGGAAAGCTGGGGGTGTTCACCTAGAGAAGAGAAGGCTCCAGGAGAGCTGGAGAGGGACTGGGGACGAGGGATGGAGGGACAGAACAAGGGAGAATGGCTTTAAACTGAAAGAGAGTAGGCTGAGGTGGGATATCAGGGAGAAATCCTTCCCGCTGAGGGTGGGCAGGCCCTGGCACAGGGTGCCTAGAGCAGCTGTGGCTGCTCCTGGATCCCTGGAAGTGCTCCAGTCGAGGCTGGATGGGATTTTGAGTAGCCTGGGACAGTGGAAGGTGTCCCTGCCCATGGCAGGGGGTGGAATGGATGAGCTTGAAGGTTCTCCCAACCCAAACCATTCTGGGATTCTGTGAAACTCCATCCCAGAGCCTCCTCCAGGCCCAGAGCAGGCTCTGCTTCACCCCTTAAAATGAAGAGCCCTTTCTGCTCTGGCTTGGAGGATTCTGCTGGGCACAGGAGGGACCATCCGAAGACCTGAGGATGCCACCGGCTGCTTCCACGCCTCTCCCATACCAATACCCAAGAGCAGTCAGTGGCTGTCAAGCTTTTTGGGCCCCTGGCCACCAAGGCAGAGCAGGATTTGGCCACCCACGTGATATCTGGAGGTAACTGGATGGCTCCCAAGGAAGGGAATCCATCCATTGGAAGGGAGTCACTGTTCCCGCACCCCGCCACGAGCACCGCCGGGAGCGGCGGCAGCAGCAGGTGGATGTGCAGCGCCATTTATTTACATCATAAAATTGCCAAGTAGATTTGTAGCTCAGGGCCATCCTCCCCTGTGCCTGCTACCACTGGCTGAAAGGCAGTGAGGGGGGACAGACCCTCCGAGTGCCCTCGTGGCTGCTGCCGAGGGGTGCAGGGGTGCAGACGCCTCAGTGCTGGTTCCTTGCTCTGGATTTGGGCAGGGGATGGGAATTGTATCACAGCTCAAAGCTGCTTTGCAGACCTTTCTATCTGTCCACATGAAGCTGTGTCAGGGCAGGTTTAGGCTGGAGATCAGGAAAGGTTCTTCCCCCAGAGGGTGCCGGGCACGGCCCCGAGGCCGCCACAGCTCCAGGAGCCTTTGGACAATGCTCTCAGGGACAGGGTGGGATTGTTGGGATGTCTGTGCAGGGCCAGGATTCGGACTTTGATGATCCTAATGTGTCCCTTCCAGCTGAGGATATCCCATGATTGATCTGGGAAAGGCATTGAGTCATCCACAAGCTGCCTGCTCCCAGGAGAAAGGGGTTAAACAACAGACTCCCCACTCTCAAAACTTCCGCAGAGACTCCTGGAGCAGCCAGCATGAGGAAAAAAGAAAAGCAGAAATAAAAAATATATAAAAAAAAGAGAAAGAAAGAAAGCAAGAAAGCAAGCAAGCTCCAGCCTGGAATGAATTCCTGTCATGCTCTCTAACAGGGAACTTTGTATTCCAGAGGCAGCAGCGCTGAGCCTGCTGTCAGAGCCACGCTGGGAGAAAGGGCAAAACCCTGCCGAGATGAAAGAATGGGAAGCACTGGAACAGCCTCCCCTGGCATTTACACCTGGAAAAAAAAATAAATCACTCAAGGGCATCTCACAAAGAGCTGTGCTAATAAGGCTCTCCTCCCCACGCTGTGTGGCTGAGCGGGACATGGAGCAGTGCCAGGAGTGCTGGCAGCAGCTCAGGTACCCGGCGGGGGAAAGGAGCAGGTAAGACCAGCCTGATTCAACCCCGTAAGCCTGAGCTGAGCTCTGCCCACCCTGCTTCCAGCCAGGGGACACAGGGACTTGGGGCCCTGCCTCTGGGCAGCCCAGGAGTGCAGCTACCCCTTGTCTCAGCTGATCAGAGCTTCCTTCCCCTCACACGTGTATTTTCTAAAGGCTCTTCAAATTTACTACATCTCTCAGACAGGGTGAGAAATCAGAGTGATGCCCACTGACCCTCCTGGCTTGTCTGCACCTCCAATTTCTTTCACCATCCAAATTCCCCCTCCACAACCCCATCCTGGTTCCTGTGAGTGGGCTCATTCCACCACACAGACCTTTCCCTGCTCCCAAGAGGATTTTTCTCCCTCTCTGAGCACAGGGAAGAAGGCAGGGCAGTGTCCAGGCATTATCCCCTGGTGTCACTGACCCACTGCACCGTGTCTGCACTCAGGATCCCCCCCCAGGGTGGGAAAGCACCATCCACTGCATCCCTTCTCCAACCCATCCCTCTCCCATCCCCTGCGAGCCAGACTTGCCAACACATCCCACTGGGCAGCAGGTCTGGCTACCAAACACAAAGAGCCACGGCTGAGCTATTGTTCTGGGGCCTCAGGGGTTGCTGCAGATGGTCCCTGCTCCAGCCTTGGCCTGGCACTGACACCCTCACACAGCCTGTGCCAGCCAAGCGCTGGGCATCCAGCCAGGAGAGGACAGCACCAAATGGGAACTCAGCCTTGGCAAAGCCTGGCAGCACCTCAGATCCTGCCTGCCCTTGGCAGAGGTGCTGCTCCTCATTTTTATCTTGTTTCTTCAGCTCAGCGTGACCAGGAGCCTCTCCAAGCCCTCAGAGCAGGTGAACACTCCCCAGGCTGCACGCCCTGCTCCAAGGGGGCCACGCTGCTCCAATGGAAAAGTGGATAAACCAGGCAAACCTGGAAGGTTTCTGCAAAGCAGGCAGCCAAGAGCTTGGAGGTTCAGTCCTCACTAGCAGGAACTCATGGGTGATGGAGATGACACAAGAAGGCTGAGCAGAGACTCCCCCCCGCTTCTCCAGCCTGAATTACTGCAGATGGGTTTGCCCAGAGGACCAGCCAGAAAAGAAAATGGGTAAGTAAAAATGAAAAACGCTTCTTTTTTTTTTTTTCCACATTAGCATTTAAATATTTCAGGAAATCCCTGCAGACAACGAGACGAAAAAGAAAACTCAGAGAGTAATAAATAAGTCAATGCTTCAAGGTGTGGCTGCACAGCTTAATGTGGCTGGTGGAGCTTTGAAGAGTAGGGTACCAAAAAATAATAATGGTAAATAATAAAAAATATTAGAGCAGAGCCCTCTGCTCCCTGCAGCCACCTGAGGGATGATCAAACCTTAGCAAAAGGCAGAATCACCTCTTCTTTTCCATGCAGTGACCTGGGGCCTGGCCCTGGGCACTGCCAGGGATCCAGGGACAGCCACGGCTGCTCTGGGCACCTGTGCCAGGGCTGCCCACCCTGCCAGGGAAGGATTCCTTCCTACATCCCTGAAATGGGCTGGAATTGAATAAGATGGGATGGGAAGAATGATTCCCAGCAGTCAGGGGCTCGTTCCAGGATCTCCCTCCAGGCACTGCTGTAGCAAAGCTCGAGGGGTAAAAGCAGACACAGAACAAGAGGGGAGAGCCTGGATTTTGGAGCTGCAGGTGCCTGCTGTTCCCACCGACTCTCAGCTGGGGAGCAATTGCTCCACGCCTCTGGAAATGAGCCTCAGTGCAGCAGAGGTTCTCAAAGAGGGAAGGGGTTGGCATCCAAGATGTTTGATACGACGAGAGCAGAGCTTTAGAGAGTAAACACATTCTGTGCCAAAAGCTGCTCTCATTCACAGCTACAAAAATCCCGAGTCACTCTGAACTGCTGAAAACATCAGTTTCACCAGCAGTCAGGGAAAGAGAATCACAGAATCAGGGAATCACGGAACGTTTGGGGTTGGAAGGGACCTTGAAGCTCATCTCGTTCCACCCCTCCCATGTCCTGGTGACCCCAAGGGTTCCAGCTGCCAGGCCAATATTGAATCCTCAAGGAGAAGGAAGAAATACTCAAGCAGGAAGCAGAAAAAGGGAATTCTCTCTCTAAAGTGTTCGAAACGTGTGTGTAAGGAACCTCTGGGGTGACAAAGGCTGATATACCAGAAAATAATCCATCTTGATGTTTTGAATTCTAGAAACACTTCCTAAATTAGGGCTGGGTGGAAGGGGGAGCCCAGCACATGCCTGGTCTGGCTTTGCTCTTGCCCCTTCATACAGCAACGTGTTTGGGGTCCACCTGGGGTTTTTTGGGGTGTCTTTCCATGGCATTTGTGGGAAGGTGGGTCCCAGCTCTAAGCTGCTGCCATCCTGCCCCAGCTGTGAGCTGATCCCTGCCAGACTCCAAAAGAAGCTCCTCCAGGCAGGAGCCCCCGCTGCATCCGGTGGGATCACACCGGTAACTCACATCATTTCAGCACATTACAATTAAGGAATCATTTCTTTAAAAATAGCATTTGCATTAGCTGGATTTGTCAGTAGGAAAGCCACTGCAAACAAACAGAAAACCTGCAGATTAAGATGCTAATTAGATGCATTTCTATTTATAATCTGCCTTGATCAGCCTCAAGTATTTTCTCTTTCAGGTGTCTGTGCTCCACCCACGGATGTGAGCAATTCCCCTGGCAGGGAAACACCTGCTGGTCCCTGGGGACAGCCAAGCTTCAGGAAAAGCCTGTGCCAGAGGGACGGGGCTGCATCCTGCTCCTTCTCCTTCGGGAGCAGCCCCAGAGTTGTGCCTGGCCAAGGATGACCTGCCCAGGGCCTTTCCTACAAACACCACACTCCTCTGGGCTGGAAAACTGCAGGAAGCTTTGCCTTTCCCAACAGAAGGGGTGGAAATCACAGCACCATGGAATTAGCTGGAAAAGATCTCTAAGATCATCAAGTCCAGCCATCAGCACCATGGTCACCACTGTCCATGTCCCCAGGTGTCACATCCATGTTTTGTGGACACTTCCAGGGATGGGGACTGAACAATTTCAGGGACACCACTGCCCTTTCTGTGAAGAAATTTTCCCCCATATGCAACCTAAACCATCTCTAAGGCCATTTCCTCTCATCCTGTCCCTTGTTTCTCCCCCCTCAGCTGCCCCCTTCTGTCAGGGAGTTGTGCAGAGCCAGGAGGTCCCTCCTGAACCTCCTTTTCTCCAGGCTGAGCCCCTTTCCCAGCTCCCTCAGCTCTCCTGGGGCTCCAGCTGTGATGGGGGTTGGACTTGATGGCCCTGAAAGGTCCTTCCCCACCCAAACTATTCCACTATTCTATGGAATCTCCAAGAGCCAGGGCTGGGAATGGCAAGGATCTGCAGCTGGTGTCAGTTATGGACTGGAGAGCTCAGTCTGAAAATGACAGAGAGACATCAGGAGGTGGCTGAAACCAGTCAGAGTCACTGGGATCATTCCCTGAGCTGGGATTCAGGGCTGCAGCAAGAGCATGTTGCATTTTTGGAGCAAGCTGGGAAATCTGTGCTGAGTGGGATGCTCCCAGCTAAGCCAGGGCTTGTCCTTGGTGCTTAGATTTGTAATCACAGTGGGAAAAAACTTTGTTTTTGTTGTTGTTCTTGTCGTTGGCTTTTTNTATTTTGGTTGGGATTTTTTGTTTGTTTTTTTTTTTTTTTTTTTTTTTTTTTTTTTTGGTTGTTGTTTGTTTTGTTTTCCCTGGAGTTTCCTCTTTCACTGCAGAACATCCAGAAGGAACAAAGAGACATCAGGTCTATTCTGATCTCCCTCTGAAGCCTTAAAACCAGGACATGAGAAGTGCTTTGGGCCATAGGTTTAATTATGAATGGGGTTCGGGGGCATTTGTGACCTGTGCAAAGGGTCCAGCAAAAATCCACTGATGAACCAAGATTTAACAATGTGGAAGGGGATCTCCGAGGTTGTGGGGGTTTTTTAAATGCAGCTCAAAGAAAGAAATTTAAAAGATATGAGTCATCATTGCGAAATGTGCATCAAACAAGTTAAATAACTCTTACTTTCTTAACGACATATTAATCAAAGTGCATTGATTCTTGAATCAGATTCTACTCCCAACAAGCTCTCTATCTTCTCCATCCTGATGCATGCATTAAGAGAGTTTTATTCTGACAGATACAATATAGCAATCAATAAAATCTTATTATATGGAGCAGAGATACATGGATTTGTTGCAGGATTTATGCACTACTTTCAAACCCGGTGCTATTTCACGTCTCAGCCTTAACCTGTAATTGAAAATAAATCTCCCTGAATACACCAGATTCTAATTTTCTGGATGTATGGGCAGATGTGAGTGGAAGCTGCCCTTGCCTCGGGGAGCAGGCTGCTCTCGGGTCGTGGTGCTGCTCGGGGAGCACGGCTGGATTGGCAGATTCCTCTGGAGAAACCCCTGTGCAGGCAGGGAAACGTGCCTGGGCACCATGGCAGGCGTCCACCCCGCTCCCAAACCCTCCTCGTGCTTCCAAAGCCACTTGCTGCCAAATCCTGGGCAGGGAAAACAGCATCTGACAGTGCCAGAGCCTGGCCCTCGTGGGCATGGCAAGGCTGGGGTGGGTGGGGGGATGGATGGATGGATGGATGGATGGATGGATGGATGGATGGATGGATGGATGGATGGATGGATGGACGGACGGACGGATGGATATCAGGATGGATGGATATCAGGATGACCACAGAAACTGATGTGTTTCTGCTGCTTTCCTCCAGTTCCCAAGGTCTGATTTTGCTCATGAGACCATGGAATGATTTGTGTTGGAAGGGACCTTCAAATACCACACAGTGCCACCCCCTGCCATGGGCACGGACACCTTTCACTGTCCCAGCTTGCTGCAAAACCCCTCCAACCTCACCTTGGACACTTCCAGGGATGGAGCAGCCACAGCTTCTCTGGGCAACCTGTGCCAGGGCCTCATCCTAAAAAATGTCTTCCTTCCCTCTTCTCTCCTCTGCTCCTCTCTCCTCCGCCTTTGGAGGCTGCCTCTCACCTGGCAGGGCCTGGCACAGCTGGGAAGGCTCAGCAGGGACAGCAGCAAGATGCCCACAGGCGTTTTTCCTTTGGGCTCAGCTCGGCCTCCGAGGGCTCGGTGCCACTTGGATGCATGACAGCAGGTGGGAACCCAGCAGTCTCCCTGGAAATGGCTAGAGGGGACTTTGATCTAAGCAGCTCTGTCAACAGCGTTAATACAATAAAAATAATCAAATTCACTCGGATGGAAATGAGAGATGGAGGGATCGGCAGACAGCAGAACAAATCCCAGGGAATAAAGAGGATGGGAGCAACAGCACATCCCCTCTGCACCACCAGGAGTTCAGAGGCTTCTCAGAAGAGCCACAATCTGGAATTCATCAAAGCCACTGGGTTTTTATCCCCCTTTTTTTTGGGACAGGGCTTGGAGCAGCCTGGCCTAGTGGGAGGTGTCCCTGCCCATGGCAGGGGGTGGGACAGGATGAGCTTTAAGGTCTGTTCCCCATCCAAACCCTTCCATAATTCTGTGAAACCCCAGCCCTGAAGGACTTGGCCAGCACCTGCAGCTGTAGATCACTGCTGGGGACACCCTCAAGGGTTGGCAGTGAGCAGAACACTGGCACGGACTCGGGAGAGCCATCCCCGGGGTTTTGGGAACACCATGTGCTGGCATTCAGCCTCACCTGTAAAACACTCACCTGGACGACCTGGAAGTGGCAGATACAGGGAACTACAGCCTGGCAGTGGCCAGGATTCACCTCTGTTGGATCCTGCCAGTATGGTTTTGGCTCCAGGGTAACCAATTTATGCTGCATGAGGATAATTCACCCTCCAGATCCAAGCCCTGTGACGGACACGACCCCTTTCACTCCCTCAAGGGTTTTTTACCACCACAGGACATTTGCCACCTCCGAGTGATCTCCAGAGGCTGCTGAAGAGGCTGGGGCAGGCAGGGTGAGGATGGGGCCATGGGATCGCTGCTGGCACTGCTGGATAAATGAGGCTTGGGAAAATCCCAACACTGATATCCACGAGAGATGGAGCGGGAGGCAGGAGAGGAAAGGAAGGTACGGAAGGCAGAGTGGGGGCAGGGATGGGGAAGGGAGTTCAGGCCCCCTGCCCGAGGGTAGGGGGACATCAGGGAGGTCACCTGCCTGCTGGGGGAGTTGTCCAAGCACCCCTTGACCCACCCTGAACCCCCCACTCCTGTCACTGCTCCCCTCCCTTGTTTGCAGCTCGGAGCTTTGCTCGGTTGGCGAAAGGGTTAAGTTTAATTTATACTGATTTCTATTTAATATCATTCTCTCCCCGTAGGAGCCGGCAGCTGTGAGCTGATTGTAGTCCCTCATTATGCAGTCTGTATCACTAATGGCCTGTGACAAAGGCATGCCATCTTCCCGGCCTTACCCCCGAGAGCCAATTAAACACACATACTCCCTTCCTGTTTGCGGCGCATTACAATGAAATTAAACTGAATTTCAAAATCATTTTCTCCTAAAGACATCTCTTTGCAATAATTAATGCACGCTATTCCTTTGCAGCTGAAATATTCATCAGGAGTGTTGACTAAAAAAAAAAAAATTTTTAAAGCTGATTGCCCTGCACCCCACGTGAGGGCTGGTGATGCTCCGGTCCCAGCCCACGGTACCCGCCTGGCCTGGGGACTCATGGTGACACTGCTGGCAGAGTGAGCTCTGCTTCGGGAGAACAATTAGCATAAATCACAGCTTCTTCAGGAGCCATCAATAAATCAGGTTACACAGAAGGCATCAGAAATCCAGCCTGACTCCTGCCACCACTGTTAGCACCGCTAATGCACAGTAAAGAGGGGAACGGGGAAATCAGAGCTGTGGATATCATGGAATCAGAGAGTCCCAGAATCACTGAGGTTGGAAAAGACCTCCAAGGTCATCAAGTCCAACCTGTGACTGATCCGTACCCTGTCACCCATCCCAGAGCACGGAGTGCCACATCCCTGGACACCTCCAGGAAGGGGGGACTCCCTGGGTGGCCCCTGCCAGTGAACAACCCTTTCCATGAAGAAATTCATCCTATATCCAACATGAGCCTCCCCTGGCACAGCTTGAGGCAATTTCCTCAAATCACTGGTAGCCTGGGAGTGCAGCCCAACCCCACCTGGTCACACCCTCCTCTCAGGGTGTTGCAGTTGGTAGTTAATGGTTCTGTAAATTTGTCTCAATTTACACAGGAACTGTGTAAATTGAGACAAATCCCACCTGTTTTCCAAGCTGAATTCCCAGGAAACCATGAAGCAGTGCTATTTCATGCTTAGGAGCAGAGGACCCCAAACGCGCCTCATTACTGGGTGAGAAGGCAAAGCCCCTTCCCGAGCCAGCCAGTGTTTGGAAGCACCCCCAGCCTTCACTCCCAAGCCCTCTCCAGCCCTTTGCACCGACCCCAGAGCTGCTGTCCCCCTGCCCTCTGTGCCAGGTGCTGGGGGAGCCGTTCCCTACCTGTCCTGAACCATCCGTCGGGGGTGAAGGCATCCGCGGTTTCCTTGGGTCTGTTCCAGTACTCGCGGAACACGGAGGGGCCCTTCACCAGCAGCTCCCCCTCTTGTCCCTCCAGGCCCGGTGTCACCTAGGACAGGCACATAGTGAGTGCATCTCCCCGTCTCCTGTCCCCCAGCAGCAGCGTGGAGGGGGGACACGCAGGAGCCACACCCTGGGCTCTTCCAGCCCTACCCGGGGCTCTTCCAGCCCCATCCTGGGCTCTTCCAGCCCTACCCTGGGCTCTTCCAGCCCCACCCTGCCCACCTGCTGGACGTCTCTCAGCTCATCCAAGGTGCTTTTGATATTCCAAAGAGCTGGACATAAGCACCTGTGTTGTATGAAAACAAGGATTGCCATCCTGGAACCGCAGGCCAGGGTGAGGCAGTTCCAGCTGCTGGGAGAGAGCTCACACGCGGGGAAATGCAGGAAATACTCTTGGGAATGGGATGGTCCTTTCTGACCCCTTCCAGGGACCCTCACAGCCAGGAATTCCTTCCCAATATCCCATCTAAAGCCATTCTCTGGCAGCTGAAATCCATGAGCACGGTGTGCAAAGCTGGAAGGGTGCTGTGGGATGTGCCTGGACACACTGCTCCATGGAGAGCAGCTCAGTACCAGGAACTCCAAGCCACTTTCCCAGCCACTTTGTACTTGAGCTGCTGCAATGGCCAGGATCCACCTGGGACCCCGAAAATCAGCAGTGCCAGAAAGAAGGCCACGAGGGAAAGCTGTAATAGCAGCGCTGGAGCGCCAGGCAGTCCCAGGGCAGGGCAGGCTCTCTGCAGCCTCTGATGGAAACAAAGCTTCCCTAATGGAAAACACTCTGAAAACTGCTTCCAAGGCATCATTTTAAAGTATTTTCTTCCTGATGTGCTGTCCTGGAGAATGGGGTGACAAGGGGTAAGCCCAGGCTTCCACAGCCCTGGTTGGGGATCAATTCCCTGCCTGGAAGATGCTGCAGGAACGAAAAGCCATTAATGCCAACCAGGAATTTTGCTGAGTGATGGCAAGGTGGGGATGGTGCTGGGTGAGTTCTCCCCATGGATCTGAAAGATGGGGCTGAAATCCAGACTATCCATGAGAGAAACCTGAGGTCTGGAGGGCCTGGAGCAAAACTTCACACCTGCAGCAGCAAAGGGCAGAAAGGATCTGAAAAAGGGCACAAAGTGACACCAAAAAGGGCACAAAGAGGCACAGGAAGGGGCACAATGGGCACAAAAAACACAAAGCCTTCATGGACAAGTGTGGCAGGGACATGGTGGCTGACACAGAGGGACCAGCAAGGCTGGTTTCAGGGCTCTTAGAGGCTGTGTGGAGTTTTGTGATACTGCTCTTTCTTCTCACTCCTTTTCCTGCTGGTCCAGCTGTGCCATCACAAAAGCAGCAGCCTCCCTGAGCAGTGTCCTGGTGCTCAGGCTCCTTCCCACTCCCCAGAAGTGCTGGCAAGGGGATAACAGAGGTAAGAACCTGCAAACAGTTCCCTGAGCTTCACCTACACAGCCTGCCAGGCTCTGGCTTCTTCTTGTCAGCACTGAACACAAGAAGAGCTGTAAATCTGTCTGCTACAAACCCCTGCAGCCCCATCCTGCCCAGGATTCCACGGTGCCAGGTACCTGCAGAGCCCCAGGGATCAATCCTGCCCAGTGTTTACCTGCACGGTGCCATGTCTGGTGTGAATCAAGCCTTGAACCCGCTCCAAATTTCTTGTCGTATCAACTCCAATTTTGGCAGCGGCTCAACCCACATCTTATCTCGAGCAGAGCCCCTTGGCAGCAGGCACCTCCCTGTTGTGTAATTTAATGATGTTATGGCTGGCTTGCAAACAGTAAAACAGAGAGGCCGTGACGTTATCTTAATAGGATTTTGCTTGCTGCACTCGGAATGTCACCGGCACCGCTCCCCAGCGTGGCACAGGGGCACAAACCACCCCGGCTCCCCAACAGCAGCAATTAAAATTCAAGGTTGACGGCATTTATCTCCTCCAAGCGCTGGTGTGTGATCCCTCTGCAGCCCCAGGTAGCCCAGGCTGCCTGGCTCTGGGAGCAGGGGTGGCAGCACACACGGCTGGGCCGGTTCTTTCCTTTCTCCCTCCCATCCCTGCTGCTCGCGTTGCTCCCGCACGGCTCGACGGCACGAGCAGCTGCTGAGTGCACGGATCTCCCCCTCTGCCAGTGCCATGTTTGAATGCATTCCAGCAAGTTTAACACCCAGGCACGGCCGTGGCCCTGAAGGTTGTTTGAGAGCTCCCTGCTCTAAACCCAGTCGAGCTGGACCAGCCGGCTGACGAGATAAGATTCCATTTTCCACGCCTGGGAATAAAAGGTTGTAATAAATCCTTTGAAGGCCTAAGTCTGGGTGATTAGAAAATGCATATTTCTCCCCTCCCCGTTCCCATTTTACCTCTTTATTAGGAGGGTGGTTTGTAAAGAGCTGGGAATCCCTGCCTGGCACTGGGCCCTGGGGTTTGTTCAGAGTGGCCGCTTGTTTTCCTGCGGTCTCTGCCCTGCTCTCCTCTGGGAGCTGCAGCAAGGAGCTCCTAATGGACTCTAATGGAATTAGGGAAGGCTCAGAGCAGCGTGTCCTTCTCTGGGAAGCAGGGAAGGCACGGTGGATTCCTAAGCAGAAACATGTGTGAGACACAGAGGGGAAGCTGAAGGTGAGGTCTGAGGAGGTGACAGCGTGTTCTTGGGGACTGGTAAGAAGACAGACTTAAAGGAGAAAACCCAAATGCCTTCAGGTTGCAAACAGGTTTTAGAGAGATCCACTCAAACTCTACCAGATGCCTCCTTCACCCCCCCAAATACTCACAGAGTCATGGAAGTGTCTGGGTTGGAAGGAAGGACTTCAAAGTTTATCCAGTCCCACCCCCTGCCACGGCAGGGACACCTTTCACTGTTCCAGGCTGCTCCAAGCCCTGTCCAGCCTGGCCTTGGGCACTGCCAGGGATCCAGGGGCAGCCACAGCTGCTCTGGGCACCCCGTGCCAGGGCCTGCCCACCCTCAGAGGGAAGGATTTCTCCCTGATATCCCACCTAAGCCTACCCTCTTTCAGTTTAAAGCCATTCCCTGTGTCCTGTCACTCCATCCCTTGTTCCCAGTCCCTCTCCTGGAGCCCCTTTAGGCCCTGGAAGGGGCTCTGGGCTCTCCCAGGAGCCTCCTCCTGCACAGGGACCTGCAGGTGGTTTTGCTGAACTTCTTTCCTGGGGAAGCACCAAAGGCTGTGGATCAGGACATCATTTCCCAGCAGGGACCTCAAAAGGGGCCTTATAACTTCATGAAGCAAAAGCAGTTTGACTTGTGGGGAGGAAAGAAATGCTTCTGCAGCCCTGCCTCCTCCCTGCTGTGCTGCTCGGCTTGGAAGTGCTTGGCATTTTTCCCCACCTTGTAAATAAATGATTACTGTGATCAAAATAATTAAGCAACTGAGCCCTTAAGTGACTAATAGAAGACAATAATTTATGTATGTGAGGTTTATGGAAGTGACGGAGCCCTTTTACCTCTTCTGCCAGGGAAGTAACTTTTTCCTGGTGTTTGTTGGGCATTTTTAAAACACCAGAGCACAGGAAATGATACAACAAAGCCTGAAGGACTGACCCAGCTCTGTCCTGCACCCCAAGCCGGGCTGTGGAGCACGGACACCCTGCCAGGCTCCCCACTCCTCTGCTGGACCTCAACTGCCACCAGACCCTCCAGACACTTTGGTGGCCCAGAGCCTTGTCCCACAATCCCAGGATCACTGAGGCTGGAAAAGAGCTTCAGGATCATGGAGTCCAAGCTGTGCCCCATCCCCACCCTGTCCCCAGCCCAGAGCACTCGGTGCCACCTCCAGGAATTGCTCCGGGGATGGGCACTCCAAAGCTCCCCGGGCAGTTCCAGTTCCTGACCCCCCTTTCCATGGGGAAATTCCTGCTGGAGCCACCCTGAGCTCCCCTGGCCCGGCCCGGGGCCGTTCCCTCTGCTCCTGTCGCTGTCCCTGGAGCACAGCCCGACCCCCCGGCTGTGCCCTCCTGTCAGGAGCTGTGCAGGGCCAGGAGGATCCCCCTGAGCCTCCTCTGCTCCAGGCTGAACACAGCATCCAACAGCTCAGCCCCCACTGATCTGGAGAGAGCAGGACAGCTCCAGCCTTGGCTTTTCCAGGTCACACCACACCCAGGCCTGTGTGCGAGGTGAGGACAGGCTCACCTGCCTCCTGAAGGAAGCTGGAGATAATAACCAGTGCCTTTAATCACGGTCTCCCAGGGCCACACTGGAATGAATGTCCTAGGACTAGGAGGTTTGTTAGAGCATTACCAAATTCCCAGGCAACCTGAACTTTCCTGCACATTCCTAATTAAAAATTCCCTGCTAAGTCGCCTGTTTTTGTAAAGGCATTATCGTTCCTCGGAGCTCCGTGTCCTGCAGCATCCACACAAGCCTGGCAGGAGGCAATTTAGACACAGAACAATTTTCCTCCTGCTGGAAAAAGGCAGATTTCTGCTCCTCGGGGACACAGCACAGAGAGAGTAAGGAAAAAATAAAACCCCAACCTAAAAACCCCAAGCTCAGGCTGTAATCTGCGAGGCCACATTTCACATCTGTTTTTGCAATGTTAACTTTTATAAAAGGGCTGGGAATAACACAATCTTTTCATTTTGGAGAGTTATAAATTTAAAAGCAAGGCTGGTGCACTGGAGCTGGAACACTGAAACTTATTTTCAAACAACCCAGCCCTCTACTTACAGCAAATGTTGCTCCACTGAAAACAAAAGTGATTGTCTATATTTTTAGGCAACACTGATTTTTTTTAAGTTACCAGCCTGATTAGCTCCAGATGATCCCAAAAGCATGACAGAAAACAAGCCAAGTTTGGGAAAGGTCAGTCCTCCCTGCAGTTGTTCCGTGGACACAAAACTTCTTGATCTATATTAACACCATAAATTAAATGCGGAGCACTATTGCAGAGATGCCAACAGCTCTCCCCGCTGCTGTTCTCATCCCTCTCGTTTTCAGGCTCCCTGGGATAATAAACGAGGCGAGATGTCAGCACATCTTCCCCCTCCCTCAGCTCTCCTCCTTAGGGGAAGGCTCCTGATGTGCCCTCGCGCTGACTCCGGGCTCGGGGCAGGCAGAGGACCAGGCAAGGACTCCATGAGTGGCCCACCTTGGCTTTGGTTTCCACCAGCCTGCCCTACAAGTGCAGTCTGGGAGGCTGTGATGGGCTATGGCTGCACACACTCTGCCCCACAAGCTCCAACTGCTCCCCGGCCGAGCCGTCCCCTGCTCCCCTGGCTGCAGGAACCCTGGCACAGAGAGGGTTCCTCTTCCTTCAGCACCTCCCCACCACGGCCAGGGCTCTCCCACAAACACCCCAAATCTTCCCTCAGCTGCCAAGAGGAATATTCTACTGGAAGGTGTCCCTCATCATCAACGAGGTAAGTTCCAACCTTTCGGCCCAAACCAGCCTGGGGTTCTATGGAAGGATAAAACAACAATAAAGAGATTCATAGAGACCCTGAGGGGGCCGTGACAAAGGTGAGCTCAAAGGAAACTCTTGTGGAAAGAGGGTTCTTCTTGACAGATGGATACAACTTCCATCTGATCTGTTGGAATGATGGATTCAACTTCCACGATCTCCTGGAGTCGAGGCTGTCCCTGTGATGAGAAGAGTTTTCAGCTGAGAAATGAGGGGACATGATGCTACTGCAACCTCTGCCTCCGCTTTTACTACCAGGAAGAAATAAAATAGAGCTACGGCCACAAATTAGGAAAAAAAAAATCAGACAGCAGACAGAAAGAAGGAAGGAGATATAAATACAACTGAGAAGGGAATCAATGTCCAAGCTGAGTAAGGAACAGCATGTGATCAATGAGAAGCAGCTAAAATGTTTATACAGGAACAAAAGTAGCCTGGGCAACAAAGTGGAGACTCTTGAATGACTTGGGCAGGACACAAAACAGGATCCTGAGGAGATGAGAGAAATATGGTGAAAAGAATGATAACTGGAACGTACACAAGTGCAGTGTCCAGGGCTTTGGAAGGAGGTTTTGGAAGAAGCTGAGGGAAATGGAAAATGGGAATAAATGCAGAATGTTTTTATCAAAGGTGGATTGTGCCAGAAATCCTGAGGGTTGGGGTTGCAGATAGAAGAAAAGCTGCAGATGGAATCCAGACTGCCTTCAGCAACACATTCCCCACACTGCCTGATGGAAGAGGCCATGGAGCTGAGGAAAAGCTCCTCGTGGGAGATGGAATGGGGATGCTGGAGGTAAAGTTCACCATTGAGGTACCAATTCATGAGGATGAGATGGAAGAGGGACAAGAAAACTGGAGGAGAGCTGCTCTGGAAGTGCAGGAGCATTGAGGGCAAAGAATGAACTGGTCTGAACGGGATAAAACAGGAGCAGTCCGAGTGTTCCTTTGGTTGTTCCTCTAGGACAGCCAGACAGGACTCCCGGGCCAGGTGATCACATCCTGTCCTTCCCTGGCCATTCTCAGGGATGCCAGGCACGGGGGGCACGTGCCCATCTCTGGAGAAGAGCCAGCTACAGTCTCACCAAGTGCTCGGGGATACCTGGCTGGATGAGGAGGGTCCCACAGGGATACACGTGCCCAGACCCACGCCTGCCACGGGGGTGCCCACTCCTCCAAGACAACCCTGGCAGCTCCGTGGGCACCACCCCACGGGTTCTGCAGAGGCCTGGGATGGACACGAGCGAGGTGGAGCCGCTCCCAGCCCCCTCCACAGGGACCTCAACGGCCAAGAGCTGCAGTCACAACCCCGGGTGACAGTGCCAGCTGCCCCCAGCCCCGCAGAGGCTCTGGCAACCAGCAGCAAGCTGTGAGCAGATGGCACAGCCGCGGGGAGCACGGGGAGGAGGGGACAGAGATGCTGGTGGCTTTCGGGAGGGACGGCCAGAGCCGAGCCGGTTCCAGTCCAGGACGACAGCTTGCATATGGATAAACGAGATAATTACAACCTTTGGAAGGGGGGGAAGCCCGTGGCACAGCGTCCTCCTGCTGCCAGCTCCTGCAAGCCATCCGTCCCCACGCTCCCTCCGCAGCCTCGGCACGAGGAAACCGCTCGCCATAAAAGCCCTGGCTACAGCCCTGCCTTGGCTACAGCTGTGAAGCCATTTAGCTATTGATAGCCCCCCATTGTCAGCACTAGGGTTGGGCTTTCGTGAGAGAGAGCAATTTGGGGAAGATGAAAAAGGGGAAAAAAAGAGAGAAATCCAACAAAAATGACAACCCAAAAAAACCCAACAAACAAACAAGTAAAGAAGGAGAGAGACAATACCCGACAGCTTGCAGGGTTTCCAGGCCTCTGCCAGCTGGGAAGCTGAGCGTATGAAATATGCATTGCACCGAACAAAGCAAACTGAAACGTTCAGAGCTGGAGAGCTGTAACCCTTTCCTGGGCGCCAGAGCCGCGGGGAGAGCTGCCAAAAATCCAGGGGAAAAGAGCCCAGGGGAAGAGGCACTGCGGGCTGTGGGTAAGGATCGCTGAGGCAGAACGGTCAGACGGGCTCAGCAGGCGGCTGCCCAAGGACGGTGGGAAGCTGAGGAGCTGCTCTGGATGCCAGTGGCTCCAGGAGCAGCGTGTGGGATGACTCAGGGCAGGCAAAGCTGCGCTGTCCCTGCCACGCAGTTCCTCAGCTCTGCTCCGCGGCGATGCTGGAGGAGCAGCCCTTCTCCCAGGGAGCAGCCTCTCTCCAGGGGATAGCTCTGCACAGGCACTCTGACGGCCAGGGGACTGTCACCTCCTGCCCTCGCTGGCCTGTCACAGGTGTCCCCAGGCTGTTGCGCATCCTCGGCTGGAGCAGAGGGAGCAAGGAGTGCATCTGCCAGGCCTGAGCACCTCGTTTGGGTGTTGGCAGCCCTGGGGCAGCCTCAGGCAGCCTGACCCTTCCCGAGCCTGGTTCCACGGCAGCCCTGGAAAGCAGCACAAGGTGCAAAACACCCAGAGGAAGCAGCTCAGGACTGACTGAAAACCTGAGCCAGTGGGATGAACCGAGCACAGGGCTCCTGAGATGAGACTGAAGGACTGAAGGAAAGGAATCCAGCACTCCAATCAAGGGAAGGGGAGAAAATGCAGGGAAGAACAGAGATCCAGCAAACTTTCAGCTAAGTAGATTATTGATCTTCAGGGTGTGCCAGGAACCAGCTTTGCAAATTACAGTGGTCCCCTGCTGCAAGCTCAGGCAGTTACCGGATGGCAGAGCAGGAACACTCCCCAGCTCCCTGCTCCTGCCTCCTCCTCCTCCTCCTCCTCCTGCTCCTGTTTGGATTGCACATGCCCAAAGGGCGCCGGCAGAAGGGAACGGGAGCAACGCTCCAGCCTAGAGGGAGAAATGGTGTTAGTGGGGAAGGAAGAGCTCGGGGAAGGCTGGCTGGGCTGGGAGCAGGAGGCAGGAGCTCGGCCCAAGGCGAGCGGGGAAGGCGCTGACCTTGCGAGGCTCCGCAGACAATTCCCTCGGCAAAGGCAGCGCTCTCTGCTCGCTGTCGGGAGGGCTCTGCAGGCACAGCTGAGGTGTGAACACCTCGCAGACTGCCCTGGCAATGCCTCAGCCCCGGCTCAGAGGTCACCTGCTCGCAGGAGGCCGGGGAGGAGAGATGGCTCAGAGCCCAACTCTGGCCGGGGTGCTCAGCATCCCCCTGGATTGGCCCCATGGTGCTGGAGTCATGGAATCACAGAATATCCTGGGCTCGAAGGGATCATCCATCCAAGCCCAGCCCTGCAAAGACACCCCAACAATCGCACCCTAGGCATGCCTGGCAGCACTGTCCAAATTCTCCCAGAGCTATGGGAGAGCAGATGGCCATGCCCATTCCCTGGGCATCCCTGGGCAGTGCCCAACACCCTCTGGGGAAAGAAGAACCTTCCCTGATCTCCAACCTAAACCTGCCTGCTCCAGCCATTCCCTGGGTGCTGTCCCTGGTCACCAGAGGGAAGAGATTGGTACCTGCCCCTCTGCTGCCTCTCACGAGGACGCTGAAGACCCCTGAAGTCTCCCCTCAGTCTTCTCCAGCCCTCAACCACTCTAAGGCTCAGAGCCCTCCTGTGAGGGACGCGAGGAAGGATTTGTTCATCCTTCCCACAGGAGGTAAGGAAAAGGCCACGGGGTTATCTGGTGACACAGGCAGGGTGACACCAACCAGCTCTTCCCATCCCTGGGCCAGCCCCTCCGCCGTGGAGGAGCTGATTTAAACAAAGCTGGGCCTTTCTGGGGCTGCCGGAGCGTGATGAGCACTCGGACTGTCAGATCCGCCTCGTTTTAAATAAATTCCACTGACGTTGTCTCTCCTGACATGAATTATTAACCAAGCATGATGCACACAGTGCCAGCAGCAACGTCTGGGGCAGGCGCTGAGCAGGTGAGGCTCTGCCTGGGACCGCAGGTGTGAGGCACCGGAATTCCAGTATCCCTGGGAGCAGAGGTGTTGTCACCATGGCTGCCACCTGGTCACGCCAGGGAAAATCACACTCCGTGCCCAGGGCATATAAAACCCAAACTCCTGGCATCTCCACGCATCCATCTGTGCCAACACATGTTGGGAGCGGGGACTGTTTTTCCCACCTTGTGACAGTCCCAGGGACAGAGGCAGCTGGCTCTGCTCTGCTCCTGGAAATATTGTGGATGTCCTGGAGGTACCCAGCCAGCCACTCTCTCCTAGGGTGGCCTGAACAGATGGGACCATTGCTCTCCCTTCAGCCTGAAGAAACTCCCAGTTGAGCTGGGACAAGAGGAATGGTGGGTGAGATGGGGACAGAGGAAGCAACCCACGAGCCAACACCCAGAGGCAAATTACCACCTCCCCACACCCTCCCCGGCTGATGACTTGAGAACTCACCAGAACATTCAAAAGATCCCCAAGGGAGAGCCTGACGGAAAGTGAGCCATCAGCAAGGGGCAGGGAGCCAAGGGCAGAGCTGGTGGGAGCTCCTGGCACAACTGTGAGCATGGGTGGGGATGGACCTCAGCCACCCACACTGGGGGCTGCAGGTGACAAATCACCGGGATAAAGGGCAACTCCTCTGCCCCCAAAATAAACCCAAGCAGCCTGAAGCCAGAGGAAAGAGAAGGGTTATGTGAAGCCCAGCTCTGTGAAGCCCTGAGGAGGTGGTGTGGGCTTCCAGCACCAAACACAGATTGTCTGGGCTCCCCTTCTCTGGTCACTCAGTGCAATGAGAAGGAAGGGGAAGGAGTACTGAGCAGAAAAAAATAACATTCCATATTTTTTCCTCTCATAATTCAGTAGAACAACATCCACATTTCATCCTGGAAGGAGCTGCACTTTGGGGATTCTCGTGTCTGAGACCTAATTTGTAAAGCGCCCAGGGATCCCTGAGGGGAAAAAAGCATTATAGGATCATTATTAAAAGGGACACGTTATATTTCATGTCTCAGTTCCACACAAGTGGAAAAAAAAAGGCCGAGAGCAAACTCTGGGATCAGAGGATAAAGCTGTGAAATATAACACACATCCAGGAAGTGACAAAAACAGGACATGGGGACTCTCCTGCTTTGCCCACTGCTCGGCCACACCACAGCAGAGACACAGAGTACAGAGCAGCAAAGAGTTGTTTTTTCATAAAAGCCACAATCCGTGGTCCCTCTCAGCTGTCCCCTGGGCTCTTTTACAAGTCTGGGGTGGATCCAGCTCTTAGAGCACCGGAACACAAAGCACAACCTGAGCACAGCCCACCCACTGAGCTGCCTGTGGTCCTGCTGGCTCCTCCACCTGCCACCAGACAATTTAGACCAAAAAAAAAAGATTTTCTTGAGCCTCTCAATCCCAGGGGGTGGGACTGGATGGGCTTTAAGGTCTCTTCCCACCCAAGCCATTCCACAATTGTATGCACAGCACTTGTCCAGTCCATAAAGTACCACAGCTATAGGAACCCACATAAAAAGTACCAAAAACTCCATCCCCGAACTCCTGGGAATAAGAGCAGCGCAAGCCTCACTCCTAGGAATTTCAGAGGGCCGGGAAGGAGAGAACTTTCCCCGAGCAAAGCAGTGGAGAACTGCTACACACACTCTACCTGTGTGCTGTTCTCATCCCCCTGGGCGTGGACGGTGTAGGAGCGAGCCCCGTCCCGCAAGGTCTCGCTGGCGATGCGCACTCGCACGCCGGGCAGCGGGGTGCCCACGGAACCTGCGGAGGAGAGCAGCGGGCAAATGAAAAACCACACTCACACTCACTGCAAGAGAGCAGCCGCACGTCCAGCAGTGGCATCTGCAGGCTGTGCTGGCACTAAAGAACTCCCTGGCGGGGGGTGTCCCTTGGGGGAGGCGGTGATCCCACCGTGTGTCTGCGGGGAAATGTCAGTGCCGGGAGTGCCTCTGAGCACAAACGTGTCTCCAGCCCTCCACAGTCTCTCTTGGCCACTCTTTGAAGACATCTGCACAGCTTCAGAACTCGGGAATGAAGCTGTTTCTTTC
>VWZN01001886.1:33425-52909 GCA_013396955.1 Regulus satrapa
TTTTTTGAGAGAGAGAAAAAAGAAAGGCACCACAAAACCTACACAAAGCTGTGAAAAGAGCAGAGATTACTCTGCTCCTCTACAGCCTGCACCTGACAGGGGAGGCAAAGGCTTAACAGCTGAGAATTGTCAGGGATTATCTCAGTTTTAGGAGACATCAATACAGTGGGATAGAAAACATCACAGAGGAAAAGCAGGGATCAAAACCAACCATTCTTCCACAGGTTTCAATTTCAAAGCCAAAGGGCTACCACAGTGTCACAACGACCACTATTGAGCTCCAAGCTGTGTCTGTGACCCAGAGCTCCCCAACCTGCAGCTTTCCCATGCCCTGCTTCAGGGCCTGCTCTTCCTGAGGAGCACCTGCATGCTCAGGCCTCGCTCGGCCTCTCGATGGCACGAGACAGCTCCTGTGGCAGAATGGGGTCTGTGATTTCCATCCTCTGGAAGCAGGGAGAGGGCCAGCAGCTCACTGCGGCTCAGCAGGACTGGACAGGACCGAGTTTCCATTGGAGAAGGACTTTTCCCAAGGTCCTGGAGTACCAGGACAAGGGGGAACGGCTTCCCACTGCCAGAGGGCAGGGTTAGATGGGACATCAGGGAGAAATCCTTCCCTGTGAGGCTGGGCAGGCCCTGGCACAGGTGCCCAGAGCAGCCCCTGGATCCCTGGAAGTGCCCAAGGCCAGGCTAGATGGGGCTTGGAGCACTCTGGGCTAGTGGAAGGTGTCCCAGGGCAGGGGAGATGGAACAAGAAGAGCTTAAGAACCTCTTCCAAACCAAACCATTCTGTGATTCTATTAATCGCTAACTGCACTCTTTATTTTAAAGGATGATCAGTTCTTTCCCCTGAAGCAGTTTCTCCAGTTGATGCTTTCCAGGTCTGCCAGGATCACCTTGACATCGGGAATTCCCTAGAGCAGGGAGTGCAGGATCTGGAGCTCAGCCCTGTCTTCCTCTTGTCGCTCGTATTTCAGGCATTTGGGTTCAAGTGGCATTTTCCCTGCCCTGCTCTCGTTCTCCTGTCGAAGCCCTGGAGATCTGCTATCCGTGACATCATGATTTTGTCTGCTACATTGGTCAGTTGCCATGGAAATGGATATGTCGTCGTAGCCCAGATTTATGGCATCCCTGCAGGATCAGCCAAGAGCAGATGGGCTACGAGGGAGTGAGATTTTATTGTGGCGAAACTACCCGAACAATTAGCAAATCTGGCTGGAAATAAACACAAAACGACGTGGCAGCTCCGTGATCCGTGCCTGCTCCGCTGGGAATTGCCTCTGGCACAGCCACGTCCTCCCCTCACCAGCAGCACCCCTGGGCTGCTCCCACCTCCAGGCCAGACACTGCCAGCACTCAGAGCCAGAGGGCTGCAGCAGGGGAAGGAGGGAGGCACGAGCCAGCAGTGCCCTGAGGTACCGTGTCGAGGTATTTATGGAATCAGAGAATCACAGAAGTTGGATCCCACAAGGATCATCGAGTCCAGCTCCTGGCTCTGCACAGGACGACCCTAAAAATCACACCATATGTGTTATAAACAATCTTGCACCTGCCATGGGAGGCTCCAAGAGGCCTCGAAGTAAGTAACAAGTCAGAGAAAACACCCTCGGCGAGGCATGGAAGGTTGCTGGAGCCACCTTCCAGACTTCTGTGGGAACAGTTTCTCCAGGGTGAAAAACACTGTCGTGTGAACAGACTCCAATCTGCCCACAAAACATGGCCTGTCTGTGGGCAGGCACCACAAAGTCAGTCCTGGAAAGCTCACGGAGGGAGCAGAAACCAATGCAAGGAACTGCCAGGGGCTCTCACAGACTTGGAATTTTTCACATCGAGAGCAGCCAGATGCCTTCCTGGAAGGTGCTTCTCCCCTGGATGCAAGCTGCTGATCTCCACATGGAAATGGGCAGTGATTCATGGGCAGCAGGACTCCAGGATTAGTGCCCACTGCTGGTCCCTGCCCTTGGGAATGAGACACCAAAGATCAGCACGGTGCTGGCACGTCTGAAGGCACAGAGGAGGTGACGTGTTCCCCACACAGTGTTTCAGATGACAGTTACTAGCACAGCCCCACCAATTCCTCTCCTACTTGGCTAAAATAAAACCAGCATGTAAAGCAAGTCCCTGGTGGAGAGCTGTTTCCTTGTGTTTCTGTCTGGAGAAGCTTTTCTGGTATTTAGGAGAAGTGACAAACTTCAAAATCAACCCCTGGAAAGGCTGAAAAAGCTCCTTACCTTTGATTGGAGCTCCACAAACCCGACAGGATTAATAGAATTTGTGCAAAAACAACGACTAGAGCTTCCCAGGGCCATCCACTGTGTCAAAATGCACCCTGTGCCAACTCCAACGGGTCAGCAGAAATTTGGACCCGTTCCCGAAGGAGCGGCCCTGGAGGTCCTGCCTTCATCAAGCCACAGTTGGGACGATCAGAAGGGGTCAACACTCTGCACTGGCTTCCTTTTGTCCCCAGTCATAATCCTGAGGGGAAACCGGGGAGAAAGCTCTGCCCCTTCCCCTCTGCATCCCTCCAATTTGCACACTCCTGGATGTTCAGCAATGCTGGCTCCTCGCCCGCGGGGTCGCCGGGCAGGAGGGGGTGACACCATTCTGCTTCCACCCGCTCTCCTCTGTTTAAAAAAGTTGTCAGCTCTTCCCAGATCAATTTAATTGGCCCCGTGCTCTGTGTCCTTCGGTATCTGGTGCTGCTCTGTGCCGCGGGGTCCCGGGAGGATTGGAACAGGCCAACGATAAGGCACTCAAGGATCTCACTGTCAACAATACACGGAGTCCCCGCTGTAGCAGCTATTAGCTGCCTCTGATCTAAACCTCCAATTAAAGTGGTGATTAGGCCCAGTGAGGCATTCTCCGGCCATGAATTATTCATCTCCCTTCACAGTAACAGCACCAGGGGGGATTAGAATGAGAGCTGGTGAAAACAGAGGCATTTTAAGCAGGGTTTTAACCATATACAAGCAAACATTTATCTTTCAAATCTTTCATCTTTGCTGCTTCTGGAAATTAAAGCTCCCACACCCCCATCCCTGCCCCTTCAGACCTGTGCTGTGGGTGGAGAGTGGGGACACACTGCTGGTGACACCGGTGGGGACACGGGCAGGATGGGCAGGGTCCAAGGACTCGACCTTTCTCCTGCCACACCAAGTGCCTGGAAAAGGGCAAGGGAAGCCCCAGGACCTCTCCTCAGAGGCTCATGAGTCACAGAATGGTTTGGAAGGGACCTCAAAGCTCATTCCATTCTACCCCCTGCCATGGTAGGGACACCTTCCAGAATCCCAGGGTGCCCCAAGCCCCATCCAGCCTGGCTTTGGGCACTGCCAGGGATCCAGGGGCAGCCACAGCTGCTCTGGGCACCTGTGCCAGGGCCTGCCCACCCTCACAGCCAAGAATTTCTTACTGATATCTAATCTAAACCAAAAGTTAATTATGAAGTGATTCCACCTCGTGCTGTCACTCCAGGCCCTTGTCCAAAGTCCTGCTCCATCTTCCTTGCAGCCCCAATTAGGTCACCTCAAAGCCTTCTCTTCTCCAGGCTGAGCAATCCCCATTCTCTCAGCAGAGGATGCTCCATCCCTCAGATCATCCTGGTGCCTCCTCGGGGCTCACTGCAACGGGTGAGAGCAGCAGAGATGGACACGTGCTGCTCCCACTGCAGCAGAAATCCTCTGGTGGACGTGCCCTGTTCCCAGCCCACCACCAGCTGACTCTGGGGTCTCTGTG
Source organism: Regulus satrapa (assembly GCA_013396955.1). NCBI lineage: Eukaryota > Metazoa > Chordata > Aves > Passeriformes > Regulidae > Regulus > Regulus satrapa. The sequence continues at coordinate 37,155 of VWZN01001886.1, forward strand.
CTACCTGGTGACCTCCTACCCAGCCTCTAACAGGGCACTGGATCAAAAGCTTTTTCACAGCTCCAGTAAATTATGCCTCAGCTTCACCCATCTGCTTCCCAGCTGACACTTCCTGAAATAAATTAATCAAGCCTATTCAATTATAGCCTCCTTTCTGTATGGTTTCTTGCTGATCCCCACCTTCGTGAGACACTTCTCTCCCCTCTCAGGGCTGTAGGAGCCCCTGGATGGGGCTGGAGTGACAGTCCCAGCCCCTCTGCTTTGGCTGCACAAGAGGATTTGTTCCCAGGTTCCCTGCAGAGCCCAGGATCCATAGGGATGGAGCAGAGCCACCAGCTCTGGGGCAGGAGCTGCCCTTCTGGGTGCCAGCTTCTGCACTGCCATGCTACTTTCAGTCTTATTCCTTTTCTCTTTTAGTCCCCTGGGAAATTTCTGTGGAGTCTCCATCCATTTTCCCTCATGAAAATCAATAAAAAGCAAATATAAGCAGGCCACAGGGACAGTGAACTGATCCCTGCCCCGTCCCCCTGCAGTGTGGGGCTCACGCACAGCTCGAGCTCCTGCAGATGGGAGTCTTGTTTTTCCTGCCTGCAGGGATGGGGCTGCTGGAGGAAGATAAAACTGGCTGAGGTGGGGTGAGAGAACGACAGACACCCTGCAGAAGTAAAACAGAGTTTGTATTTAAAGCTGTTCTCAGGCTGAGGAGTCAACGAGGGGGAGTTTTGGCTTCTCCTCTCCCTGTGCCACCCCTGCGGGACCCAGCTCCTTCATCCCATGGGATTGGGGTGCTGTGGGAAGCTGCGACACCCAGGACCCGCCCTGGGGTAACACCAGTTCCCCGGGAGGCTGCATATGGTGCCATGCCTGCACAGACAGCCTGTGGGGAGGCAGGTGGCACAGGGTGGGCACACAGATGGCCACGCTCCAACCACGGGGAGAGTGGGGGCATTTTATATTTGCAATGTCTCAGATCAATTTATTTCTAGGTTCCAGAAAGTACAGCTATGGAGAGGAATCACAAAGTGGAGCTAGAGAAGGGGGGGAAGACAAGGAGAGAACAGGCCCAGAGTGTACAGCGAGGTGTGACAATTTTGAATTCCTGAAGAGGCAAGAAACAGGCACTAAAATAAGAGTGAGCAGACGTCCTATTTTAAGTGTTCAGCACTGATGGGTTGGACAAGCACTGCTGTGTGGAGAATCCTCTGTGACACCACCCAGAAATACAACTCCAGGCAGCAGGAGCTGAAGAAACACTCCTTCAATTCACTAAGATTTTGGAAGTAAGAAATCATCAGTCTGAAGCGTGCCAGCCTGGGCAGGCCAGTGGGCACCACTGCCAGCTCCGCACACTCAGCTGAGCCCTGGGAAATCCCACACATCCCTGTCCTGGCTCTCCAATGCCAATTCCCAGCATCCTTGTTCCTACCGTGGCCTCTCCTCCCTCAAGTGCAGAGAACACCCCAGACCACTCCCAGAAACTCCTCCGAACAGGGGGCACCCCCTGGAGATTCCTACCTGGGACTCGGACTCCATGCAAAGGGTTAGAAAGCGCCATCCCAATCTCAGTCATCCCATACCTCTCCAGCAAGGTGTGCCCCGTGATGCTCTTCCACTTCTCCAGGACAGGCACAGGCAGGGCTGCTGAGCCTGACACCATCAACCTGCACAGGGAAAGCCGAGGTAAGAGAGCATCTAAGAATACTCCAAAATATCCCTTTGCTCCAGGGAATTTGCAGCCTGACACAGGCTCTACGTAAAACCCGCGGCTCAAAATCCCTTTCACCAGTACCAAAGATGACCCTCACATTCTCAGCCTGATATGGGGTTTAAGTTAACCAGGACAGGGCTCTTAAAAGAGATCCTGGAGTACAAGCAGGACAAAGTCCTCAGCCATGTGTTACACACGGTGACACATAACGAGCCCCTTCTGGCTTTCCATGCAAGAGCGGCTCAGAATTAAATAATGTCACCCTTGTTCCTGACAAAGAGACACCAAAGCACAACAACCAGCACCGAAAGAGGTGATGCTGAAAGGAAAACCTGGAGCATCCAGCAGCAGCAGCAGCCCCTTGCCCACAGCTCACCCACCTGATGTTCTCCTGGCAAAAGGCACGCACGAAATCCTGCACTTGGGGCTGGGTGAAATGCTCGTCGTAGTATTCCATCAGCTTGGCATAGATGGTGGGCACTGCCATGAACACACTGACACGGGGAGCTTGGGAGCTCAGGAGCTTCTTCCACACCTAGGAAGGAAGGGAGCACACACAGGTGAAAGTGCACCTTTGCTATCTAAGATTTCCTGGAAGAAATTTCCTGGAAGCTGTTGCGTGCCCCTCATCCCCATGCAAACCAAGTTCCCAACTTTCATCACGCCCTTATTTCCCAAGGCACAACGTTCATCTCCCATCCCACCAGCGGATCCCCCACCCACCATCACTCATGAGATGATGGAAATGGCATTTTCTAGTCCTGTCATGTTGCAGCCAAGAGTTTTCTCACGAAGCTTGAGGCAGAATCGGTTCATTCCCTTATCATGCACAGCTCTTCAAAGGCTGCACAAAGCCACCCGTTCTTCAGAGCACGGGAGCTCTTCTTGAGAAAGACACAGCCCACACCTATACACAATGCCCAGCTTGGAGCACGTGGGCTTCAACCTCTGAGGCAAAGCCGGGAAGAGGGAGATCAGGCACTGGGAGTGAGATTTCAGGGAACTGCTGAGGTGCAGAGAGCCGTGTCCCTGGCCTGGAGCTCAGAGGAGCCATCAGAATCCACAGGTAAAGCAGTGGCAGCAGGAGACTGCGGCTTTTCCAGCGGGCCACTACCCCAAGCACACTCTTCCTGAGAGGAATGTTCCTTGTGGGAATAATGCTCTTCAGCTGCAACTCCTGCTGACCTGCAGGAACTGTGGGGGCAAATTCCAGCAGCCAGCTCTGCTGGGACGTGGGCAACCACACCTCTGGGATGCGTGGCCAACCAGGGGCTGGAGCCATAAATGCCCCACCTGAGCCCCTTCCTCCAAACCTCACCACCCTCCCAGCCAGGTAAGCTCTTCCCGAGGCAGCAGCGATCCAAAGCCATCAATAACTCGGAGCCTCCGCTCCCTGCCCCGCCGGTGACAAATGTATTCCCTAACAGCTCCTGACACCCAGCGCTGCTCAGCTGCACACCAGCGAGGCAAGGCAGGGATTGATTGAAGGTGAGCCAGGGATTCTCCTTCATGCTGTCACCCTGCCCCTTCCCTCCGTTCTGCTCGCTCAGGCTCCGTTTCATCCCTTTCTCCTCGGCTGCGCCGGCGCCGCCTCCCCCCGCATCTCGCACTCCGCTGCTCCAGAACAATCGGCTCCTAAAAAAAACCCCTCCCAGCACCGGGTGGCTGCTGGTAACAGAGCAGGACACGTCCACAGAGGCACCAGGGATGGCCCTCGGTGGGGAGAGATGAATGCACAAGGTGCAAACCCACCGGACAGCCCGGGAGGTGGGACAGGAGCGCTGCGAGATCTCCCGGGGAAGGAAAGCAGAACTGGAATGTGACTCCCTGCACTGATGGCTGATATGTCCAGAGAGGGAACATTTCACTCCCTGCACAAACCCACCTACCAGCAAGATCCCTAGCAGGCAGATTAGATAGAATTGCATTTAGAGGGGTCTAACCTCCCCCGTGTTCTTCCCAGCCCCTTTTTCCCCCAATATCTTTCCCATTTTAGGTAGTAGGGTGGAGAAGGATCTCTCCAAAGCCACAGCTGAATGGATCTGCTCTCCTCGGCCTGGTGCTCCTGAGAGCCATTGCTGTGGGCAGGGAAGGACGCGTGATGGCAAGCCGGGATCAGGACTGTGCCGAGGGGATTGAAGGCAAACAGATGCTCAGGAGTTGTTCAATCCTCGCTGTGTGATTTTGTTTTGCCTTCCCAAGTCCCGAGCAGCTGTGGGAGCGCAGGCAGATTTCCAGTCTGGCCATTCAGCAGAGTTTTTGTCACATGACTTTGGATCTGAAAAACCCCAAATCCATCTAAACAGAGCCAAGTCTCTCTCTTGCACGCCAGCGTCCCCCGTCCCCAGGTGCCAGCTCAACTCCTGCCTTAGATAAAACCCTCCCTCCTGCACCGCAGCCACAGGAGCAGCTTTTAGGGTTAGTCAGTCCAGCTCACCCAGCAACAGCCTCTTCCTGAGGATAAGCAGCTGCCTTTGGATTTGTGCCACCAGCTGCTGGGGTGATCTGCTGACAGCCAAACCTCTCCACCTGCTCTGCTCCTGCTCAGCCAAATCTGGATCCTTCCCATGTGTTTTAGCAGGACTAAGCCGTGGTACAAAGCTGGCAGCTCCGAGCGCTCCGCAGAGCCCAAGCTGGCCAGAGGGCTTGGCACTGCCCAGCCAGCTGGAACAGCTATTCCTGGCTTCTAACTATAACTCCACGCTTTGAGAGAAGGATCTGGGAAAGCCTCGTTACCTGGGACTAATCAATCAACCCCGTGCAAGGCGCCAGCTTTGTCCTTGCAGCACGGGGCATCCTCCGGCAGCACAATCCATCTCCCCCTGGGTTATCCCACTGCCACCCTCTCCTCGATAATTCCCCGGGCACAGGGTACTGGCAGCCCAACGTTCCGTTTTGTTTTGCTCACCTGATACCTCCAAGTGCTTTTAAAAAGCCGTGGATTTGGGAAGCAAACGTGGCACTGTGTGCCAGGGCTGCCAGGCTCTGCAAAGAAGGGAGGCAGCAGCCTTCCCATGGAAAGCTGAGCATATTTCCATGGAATATGCTCAGGAGATGGATCAAGATTCCTTCTAAAATAACCAAGGGCTAGAAACAAAAAGTTTCTCACTGCAAGAAACCAAGAGTGGGAACAGTTTCCCACCAGCAATAACGGCAGCAAATGCTTCAGGTCAGGGCAGCCTGTGCCAGCAGAGAAGTGGGAGACCTAATGTTCCCAAGAGCCTTCCTGTCAGCACGACATTCCTGATTTTCCTCCCCTCCCACTGCTCAAAAGCATATCATGAGCTGGCCAGTGAGATTTTGCCATCACCAAAGGGGAAAAAAATCTGAGAAAATGACACCAGTGGGTACAAAACAAGCACAGCAAGGCACAGCTGGGAGATTTTTCCCATGTATTTTTCCCAGCAGGCAGATGGTGAATGAGGATGGAGGAATGTACAAGCTGCTTCAAGGGGTGGTCAGTCCATACAGCAACCTTCCCAACCAGCCTCCAGACCTGCTAAGATCATCTGAAGGAAGAAATGTGAGCACAGAAGAGGAAAGGCCAACAACTTTTCCCTTTACAGAGGGAGATGTGCAATGCCATGAACCAGCCAGAAACACCAAATCCAATACCTGGGCACCTTCTCATGCAAAAGCAGAAGGTGGAAAAGCCAGTTATGCGCTAAACCATGTAAGGTTTTGGCTGATAGAAGATTCCCAAAACCAGCCAGAAGAACTACAAGCTGTGAAGGAAGCAAATATCAGCATGGATTTTTCCAACAGCCCACAAAACGGATCTCAAGCAGCCTCTATTGACAGACACAACAGCTCCTCTCTTCTGCAAAATTATTGTGCCATTTTCACTTGTAATTGAATCTTTTCAAACCTTTTCAAAAATAACAATGCCTCTAATGCAAGGTTAACTCAGCCCTTTACTTCCCTCTTGCTCGGGGAGATGGGTCTGTGTTTAGCACTGACTGCTGCCACGTGGGGAAGCACCACTGAGGAAAAGGGATGCCGGTGATTTTTGGAATGTCTGTGGGAGCAACAGGGCTGTGGCCAAACCAGCTGCTTGTTTGGTGAGACCCTGTGCCAAACACAAGGGTGGGAAGCTCCTGTAACGCAACAGCAGCAGCGAAGGGACTGCAGGACCAGGCACACACATCCAACACCGAATTACCCCAGAAAAGCAGACGGGCACATGAGGTAGGAGAGCACCAAGGGGAGCTCTGCTCTCTCCCAGGGACTGAGCCTCCAACACTTCACGACCAATATGCGGAGAGAGAGAAACATTCTTCTCTTCAAAGAGAAATCAGGCCCTCGGTGGCTTCGTCTCATGTTTGTTATAACCCCAAACTGTTTGCGCTCCGTGCGACTCTGGTTTTAATCATTTATTCATCAGCACAGTTTGATGGCCCCTCTGCATTCCAGGCTGAAGCTTTTAAACCCTTCCTATGCTGGAGGCATACTGAAAGGAGCAAGTGCTTTCCCTGGGACCTGGAAATATAAGTAAATATGACAGGCTCTGGTTCCATTTTTTATATTTCCCCACACACATCAAAAGCCATTACTTGGGAACAGATGCTGAGGACAGACGGCAGATCTGGGGAGATGGGAAAGAAAACCTCTAACTTTTTAAAGCCAGGTCTGTGAGAAGTGATCAAACATAATCCATTCACTAGTGACCTGCTCCTCCCTCCACCGGCTCCTCTTTGAGTCTGAAATAAAATTACTCTTCTGAAGCCTCCCATTAACAGATGAAAAGACTTTCAGCCTCTCTCCAGCTGAAACTGGATGGGGGCCACGATCCCCAGCGTGCCTGGATATTGGAGCTCAGGCTCCTCTGCTTGGATTTGCTTTTCTTTTAAAAATAAACCAAAAGAGCTGCCCAGAGTGATGTTTACAGAAGTGACAGATCCGGGGGAGAGGCTCAGTGCAGTGCACGCTTCTCCTTCCCGGAGGCAACAGTGGCTGCCGAGCCCTGGATCTCCCTGTGCAGCCCAGCCAAGGTAGACAGCCCCAGCACCCAGCCCAGCCTGGCTCACACACAGAACACCAGTGACAAGGACAGAGTTTGCTCCCAGATACAGCACTGCCTTTCCTGGCCTTCAGGAATTCAGAGCACACGATACAGCAGCACCCCAGAGCAACACCTCCCACTCACCCTGTGCCGGGTCTGTGGCTCCCTCCTACCACGGGGAAAAGGTGCCAGAGGGGACAGAACATCAGGGAAAGCTTGTCCCGAATCATACACCACCTTGGGGCACACAGCATTTCTATTTCCCTGGAAAGAAGAGTCCAAACAAGATGATTTTGATGGCTTTGAGTGTGACATTGTAAAACAGGGCACGGTTTTTAGAGGGCTTGATCCTCGGAGCACCTTAAGTCAGACACGCAGCGAGGCTGGCACTGAAACAGCAGCTCCTGGAACTGCAGGGCAGGAAATCTGCATCTTGGCATATTTATCATGGAAGGGGTTGCAGGGCACAGCCAGGGCTGTCAGTGCACAGGCAGCACATCACAGCTCAAACCTGCCCAGCAGAGGCGAGCGGGCAGCACGCGCCACAACTGGGTCACCCGGAGTGGAGATTTCCATCAGCTTCCCCCATCGCCCAGCAGAGCAAGTTTCTTCCTTCAGGTTTTTCAGTACTCTTAATTCCCACTCTGCTCAAGAGGCTGGAAGACCTCCCAGGATCTGCTCTCGTGTTTGTCAATGCAGAGAGCTGATAGGGAACCTTTTGCCAATAGAGAATCTTCCTCTTGAGGCAAGACCAGGGGTGTCCAAGGCAAAGACAAGCTCTCCCTGTAGTTCAAGCCCAAAATGGATCCTCTTTGTCCAAACACCACAGCAGAGGATCCTGTAAGCCAGACACTCACAATTTGCTCCAAAATGTCCAGGGAGTGCCTGGTCTGGAATGGGGACATCAGTGTGTGGCTGTCGCAGCAGGGGACACTCGGCTACCCTGGGTCTGTCTCTCCAGACTCACTGACATTGCCAAGGAGCAACAGTCACAGCACAGGCTGTGCCTGGACTGACGCAGGGAGATGGAGGGAGGGACTCCCTGGGATGCTCCAGAGGGTGCTTGGTGCAAGCTCTGATGCTCAGAGCCTTCCAGAAGCACTTGGCCAGGAGGAGAAGGCTCACCGTGCACTCCTTCCTTAACAGAGACATCCCCCTCTTCTCCCGTGCTCACCAAAGCACACAAAATTTGTACAAACACAGCATTTCGAACCCCTGCTCCTGGACAAGAAATCCCTACTCCAGCATCAGGGACAGGGCAGCAGCAGCTGAGAAAGGCAAACAGGAACAGAGCAGCTGGAAGAGTAAAGCCAGCTTGGGAGCAGGTTATGGAGGGAGGATCGTACGGGGGTGCTGAGGCTGCAGCTTGCTCTGCCTCCAGAGGAGGCTTCTGCCCTCCCACTTCTCACCCTTGCAAACCAAGGAAACAACAAACCAGCAGCACCACAGCCAGCCATGCCCCCCACAGCTGCTGGCAGGACAGCCCTGGGGCTCGCTGCCGTTCTCCTGCCCGCTCCACACCCACCTGTGCTGAAAAGACTCCCCACAGCCATCCCTGCCATTCCCAACCCCAGCAGCACAGACAGGAGCACTGGATGCTCCCCCATGGGCGCCCTGTGAGGACACTGCACCCCAAGGAGCACCAGAGGGCTCGGTGCATCACGTACGAGTCGCCCAATTCTGGAAGCTCAGGGTCCATTTATAAACCCTTCATTAATAAATGATTAATAGATGCAGCCATATTTTTTAATAACTTGCAATAAAAAAATGCTACGAAAAGCTTAAGCAAGACAGTCTTAACAGATGGTGCTATAAAGTGAATTATAACATGTACAGTAGCTAGTGCAGCGTAATGGATGTCCTCATTTAATAAAAAGAATCTGATTTTATGCAGCAACTTTCACGCTTGAGGCACCTCAGCACACTTTAATGAGTTGTCGTGGCCTCAGCAGTTGCCACAGACATCAGGTGCTGTTTTAGTGAGAGGAAGGATGTTGGTCAGGACACTGGGGCTACTCCACAGTCCTGATTTTTAACCTTTCCTTGGACAGCTCCCAAAAGCAGACGTAAAGGTCTGGAAGCTGCCACCTCCTACCCCTGCACGACGGGGAGCGACAAGCAAGCCGTGATCTGGGGCTGGGAATGTCTTCTCAGGGAAAGAAAAAAAAAGAAAGAAAAAAAAAGAGAAAAAAAAGAGCATTATTCCCACCACCAAAACCAGACTGCCATCTGTATCCACGACTATAAGGCACGCCGCAAATTATGTAATTTAATAAACACTGTAATAATAAAGTATTTATTTTGTATAATGAAGTGTTAGTGATTAGAAACCAAACACACATCGGGCGTGCTGCTGCGGTTTCTCTTGAACCTTTGCCAGTATCACTCAAGGCTAAATATGTCTGCAGCAGGTTGAGAGTAAGTTCCTCGCCTTGTTTTGATCAGCCTGTCAAGTGTTTTAGCTGCCAGTCGAGTTTCTTTATATCACACTATAATTGGCTGCTTTCTCAAGGTGCAGCCAAGGAAAAAAAGCACACGGCAAAACTCGGGCTCCTTTGGCAAAATCCTCCACTGCTGCTTTGCTGCAAGCTGATTTCAGTAGCAAAGGGCACTTTGTAAACAGCTGGTGAAAATAGAGTGGAACTGAAAGGCAGCTTGCAATAAACTCCACGAGAAAGCCTTATTTACCCTCCCGTGCTCGCTTTGGAGTGTCGATCAAACCACTTGCAGCTCCCAGGGGAGGCCCTCGGAAAAATAACGAGAATAAAAAGAAAGCAGAGAAGTAAACGCCGTCCTGAGAGCCCCCGCACACCTGAGAGCCCCGCCCGGCGCCTGCTGCTCTCCGTGCCCACGTTCAGCTCCAGGGTCAGGCGGTCCCCGGTGTCACATCTGGGCACTTGTGACAGATGTGCAGAGCTTCGATCAGAGCAGCCAGGAAGGGGGGGAAGGGGGGGTCCCGCTCCCCTGACCCCATCCCTCAGCTCCTTGATTTGCAGATGTCGGGAGAGAGCGGAGGAAGACGCCAGGGTGCGAGGGAGCATCAATCAGCGGTGGCACAGGATGCGGAGCACCGCGCCCTCCAGAGGCTCTGCTCCAGCCTCTCAGCGCCGGCCCCGCCTCTCAGAGGCACCTCCAGCGCTGCTCCAGCATAGCCCGAGCTTTTGGGGCCACCCTAAAGTCGGGGAGGACAATTTGGCAGCGATCAGTGGGGAGGAAAGCACAGGCTACGGCAGCCAGGGACCCTCCTGCTTCCTACCGATTTACTCTGCAAGTGCAGAGCTGCCCCGCCGGGATTCCGGGGCTGTGCCCCCAAAAAGGATCAGTGCTCAGGGCTCAGAGCCATCCCGAGAGAAAAAGGAAGTGTGCATTTTCTGTGCCTGCTGCTCTGAGAAGGGAAATGAGCTGTGAAAAACCACCCGACCCTGCGGTCGGTCGGAGCTGGGCACCTGGCAGCAGCACAGCCAGAGGCTTCCAGGTGTATCCCACACCTGTGCACTTTGTCCTTCCCACCACACAGCCTTCCCAGCGTGTGGATAAACACAGGCAGGGAGAGCAGCCTGGGGGTTACCCAGCACAAGCTCCTTTGGCTTTCCCAGGGAGCTCTGCAGTGACCCCACGCTTCTGTTCCCTCCCTGCTCCGAGCAGCGGCACCTGAAAACCCAACTGTCCCTTAACTGTGACACTGCACACAGCACCCAGGACGCTGGGAGATGGGGAAGCACGGTGCTGCATCCCAGGGGCTGGGAAATGGAGAAGCTGTTCCACCTTTACTGCTGCCTGTCCCTTTCCTTCCTCTCTTTCCATCGTGTGCCGCTGCCGCAGGGAACAAAGGAGAAGCAGAACTGGTGTTTCCTGGCTCAAATAGAAAACAACATGATAAGAGCGTAATTCCAGCAAGGTTCCCATCCTGCCACTTTTCCTAAAAGCTGCAAGGATGCCTGGATCTGCAAACTCTCTCTCACATCACTGAGTCCAACCCGACAGCTCTGTTAACTCTTGTTTCTCCACAGAGGAAGAGCCATCTTTCCATGATGTAAGTGAGCAAAATCAGGATTCCCCTTACCTGGGCTGCACAAAACCTCAAAAGGCTCTGTTCTGTCATGTCATACAACACAAAACACCAAGGATGTAGGACTGGAAGGGGAAAACGTGGAAGGGGCTGCCCGGAGAGGTGGTGGAGATGTCCAAGGAATGACTGGACATGGCTCTCAGTGCTCTGGGCTGGGTGAGGATTGGTCACAGGGTGGACTTGGTGACCTTGGAGGTCTTCTCCAGCCTCAGTGTTTTGGGGATTCTTGGGAAATGCAACTCACTGAAAATTTCAGCAAGAAGCACACCACTAAGACAAGAGAAAAAACAGTATTTCCACCTTTTCTGGCAGTAAAAAAACCTCCTCTAATTCTGGACAGAAAAGCTCTCAGTGAGCACACAGCAGGGTCCACCCACCCTCAGCCAGACCCCAGCCCAAGGCTTGAGGGGCAGGGCAGCATTCCCATTCCAACATCACCCTTCCACGAGCTGCACCCTCTGAAGAGCACATTTACCCCAGGCTGAGCACCCAACCAACACACAGCCAGCTAAGGGGGCTGGAATCCTGCAGGAACTTATTCCCAGAGCTGCTCTGAGCGCAGTGCCCGGGGTCCTGCCGCTGGATTTCCCCTGGGCTCACCGTCTCTGCGTGGAATTCCGGGAACATGAGGCACGTGGCTCCCACCCAGAGCGGGCACAGCAGTTTATTGATCACGCCGTGGACGTGGTGCAGAGGCAGCACGTGCAGGATCACATCCTCCTTCTTCCACTCCCACTTCTCAACCAGCCCCGTGGTCTGCAGAAGGAAACAAACAGAGAAGCCTTAGGGCAGGAGGAAAGATTATCCCGAGGTATTCAGGCCCCAAATTCCCTGGCAGGAATGGCAGGCCTGCCCGGACACAAATTTTCCTCTAGGATCAGCAGGAGATAAATTCCCACCAGAACAGCATCCCAACAACACCTTGAGCATCCTGTCGGGACGTGTCTTGAAATCACCAAAGCCCCTTTCCTGTTACTGAGAAATATCAACAATGATTTAAAGTAGGACATACAAAAATATTAAACTGCTTCTGCACATGCAGATTTGGCAGGAATAGTAATCAAAAAGCTAATTTTCCCAGAAGTCTGTTGCCATAGTTAGGACACTGATGACATCAGGCTTTTAGCACCTGTAAGGGATAATCAGTAGGAGCAGGAAATCGCTGATAAAGAGAAAATAGGTTTCACGTTAGTAAAAATTATGGGAGTATCAAGCTTCCAAAACACTCTGCTCTGAAGGGATAATTATCTGAAGGGATAATTATCAGGTTTCTGGGTCAACAATGCCCTTCAGAGCCCAATGCTGGCAACTGCAAAGCTTATTTCCAGCCGCCTAAAAATAAGAAAAGCATCTAAACAGTGGAATTTGGTCGTGTCTCTCACAGCCCTCTTCCGCAGGGCAAGGGAGCAGCTTTTAGGCTTCCTGCAGGACAGCACAAAGGATGGGGACTGCTCAGGCCACCCCCCTCAAATAATCAGCATGTTTGTGAGGGACCGGATTCTTTACCCAATATAGCCAAGCCCTGGCTCCATCCATCAAGGCTTTCATTCCTGTCGGGACACGGCGGGATCCGAGCACCAGAGCAGCAGCTCTCGGAGGCACCCCTGCATTCCCTGCCCTCCTTCCCTAATGGCAGCACTCCGGCAGTTGCAGGCACTGATAACCAAGTGGTGAGGTAGTCAGCAGGCTTATTCAAACTTTTTAATTCCTTTTGGCTCCGAGAGCTAATGGATTTTTTTGCCTTGGGGATACGGAACTGAATAATGCACAGGCTTCACACAGCACCGGGCTGGGCTAAGATATTTTCCAATTAGGAGCAAAGATTTTCCCCTAGTCAGAGGGCAGGGAAGCAAACTGCAAAGAAATCGGGGTGTTTTCACAATAGGTTTCACCCCTTCTGCTTTCCAGGAAAGCAGGGAGGAGAATCCACCTGCCCTGGGATGCAGCTGCAGCATGAACAGGCCGGGCTTTAGAGCCTGGCACGCTGCTGTGCCCTCACCTCCCAGGCGTGGAGGATCCCGAGCTGCAGCCCCACGGCTCTCTGCAGGAATTTGGCAGTGGAAAGGTGTTTGCAGCCCCAAGTGCCCTCCAGTTTCCAAGCCTCTGTAAGCCTGGCACGAGCCTGGCAGGGGGGCAGCAGCACTCACCACAGCCTGCACGTTCTCGTGGGTGCTGAGGACGCCCTTGGGCCGCCCCGTGGTGCCGCTGGTGTAGATGATCATGGCTCCTCTGTCCTTCCACGAGGAACAGTTTGGCAAGGGCTCCTCCTCCGTGGCCGCAGGGCATCCGTCACCACCGGAGCTGGGCAGCGGCAGCACGGGGACTCCCAGTTTCTCGGCACTGGGGGTTATTTTCCCCAGGAACTCCTGGGCTGCGAGGACGAGGGCGCTCTGGGAATCCTGGATCACGTACTCCAGCTCGGGCACGGGGTGTTTCCTGTACAGGGGCACCGCTATGGCCCCGCTCAGCCACGAAGCCCACTGGGCCACCACGTAGGAGGCGTCATTGGGGCACAGAAAGGAGATCCTCTCTTCCTTCAGGTCCCTGCTGGGGCACTCGAGGAGCCCGCAGATCTCCCGGGATAAGCGGAGGCTCCGGCTCAGCAGGTCCCTGTACGTGTGCTCCCCGTTCTGGTCAACGATGGCCACTTTGTCCCCAAAAGCCAGAGCCCTGGTGAACACGGGGGTGATGTCACTGCTGCGGGTGGCCCAGGCGGCGTGCAGGGCCCTGTGGGGACAGCCAGCCCTCTTGCCGTGCCACCTGCAGCGGGACAGGTCCCCCAGGAGGGAGCGCAGGGGCCGGCACACCTGGGGGAGCAGCATCCTGCCAGCAGGGCCGGGCTGAGGAGATCCTGCAGGAAGCAATGAGGGGAGCAGATCAGCACAGGCAGGGATTGCCCGGGGGGTAATTCCCACCCAGGGAAAGTGGCAGCCCTCATTTGAATAATATCCACTGCATTATTTATGTCCCTGCCTCAGAGTGCCACATCCTGGGCAGGCCGAGCATCCCTCGATGGAGCAGGAGGCACAGACCCTTCCCTGCACTGCCCCCAGTCCCTAAAATCCAGCTAATTTAAATGAGGAACCAGCTTTCATGGAGTCCAAGAATGGTTTGGGCTGGAAGGGACCTCAAAGCCCATCCAGTCCCACCCCCTGCCACGGGCAGGGACCCCTTCCACTGCCCTGGGCTGCGGGCAGGCAGGGGCTGAAATGTTGGGATTTAAGGTCCTTTCCAAACCAAACCACTCCAGGGCTCTGTGAAGAATCCTAAACCCCTCTGCACAGCCTGGAGCCTCTTACAGCAAGAGGGAGCAGAGAGGAGAGGACAGGAGAGAGAGGGCTTTGCTGCCCAGAATCCAATCAGCGCCGGAACATCCCCGGAGGGATTCCAGGACGAGAGGAAGCAGCCGAAGGTTGACAAGCTCTCACTCTCTGAGAGTGTCTGTGGCACTTCCCTGACGCCGACAACATGATTTTTACCTTTTTTTTCTGATAAATGCCTGTTAGTGGAGCTCCAAGAGCCTCCCAGGCCAGCTTCCCACGGTGGGAGGAGCTGGAAGCAGCAGCTCAGGCTGCACCGGAGTTTATTTTCCGTGAGCCCTGCGGTCTCTTCCCTCCTCCTTCCCCCCACCCAGACACTGGCCCTGCTCAGATTTTCTTTTGCAAATCAACCTCAATTTCTGCTTCTGCAAAACAAGCTTGTGATTTAGGGTGGAAACATCTGGGGGAACGCAGAGGCTTCAGCCCCAGAGCGGGGTGACCGTGGGAACTCCTGACATTTGCCACCAGCGTGGAAAAAAAACAAAGCAGCTCGAGGCAGAGCCCTGAGAGACTAAAACGTAAAAACCCGACCTAAATCACACCCTAAACTGAGCCCGTGGCCCTGGCAAGGGCTCAACGCCCTGAGCACCGAGAGGGGCAGGAACTGGAGGCTGTGTTTGCCCAGGATCAGCGCGGCTGATGCTCTCCGTGCTCTCGCTGCTCCTCCCAAAAACCACATTCCCCGTTCCCAGCAGGCTGTGCTCAGCCAGGCCTGGCAATGCTGGCGCTCAGAGCTGGGGGTGATGGTGTGTGCAGGCCCTCGGGACAGGGACGGGCCAGTCCAGGGGCTCTCTGCCATCCCCTGCCCTTGCTCAGGTGCCACAAAGTCTGGCACGGCTCACCTGGCAACAAAGCCGGCGGGAAGGAGGGGACAGTGCAGAGACGTGGAAGGGATGGTTCAAATCCCCCTGGAAGGGAAAATCCTCCTCCTCCTCCTCCTCCTCCTCCTCAGGCCAAAGAATTCAAAGCAGCTGCAGGGCTCTCCCCAGCTCCCAGCACAAGAGACCCAGTGCAAACTGGGAGCTGGCCCGCTGCACAGCCCTGTGCACTTTGGGCACTTCCTCTGCACTTCCTGAAGATGAAGGGCAGTAAAACGCATTCCCTGGAGTAAATGGGGTTAGTCTGAGCTGTTCCAAAGGGAATTGTTATAGGAATGACCTCTGCTCCAGCTGGCATTACGGAGCTGCCAGTGCCAGTCTGCCCTGCAGGATTCCACCCTTTCCTCACTTACAAGCATGGGAATACAAAGGGATTCCCAGCTGTTTCTACAACAGAAATTAAAAAAGAAAAACAAACAAAAAAACCACAAAAATCCCCCCAAAACCCCTTTATTCCTAGAAAATCATTAAAAAATACTTTATTCTTAGAAAATAAAAAAGTAACAAAGAGGCTTGGAAAAGGCATCAAATAATGCCCGAGATGCTGACGGTTCTGCCCTTCTCACTAAACAAAAAAACAGGGAAAGGTTTGGCTTGGGCAGCACCTTAAAGCCCACCCAGCGCCCCCTTCCCCCGTCCCCGGCTGCCCCCAGCCCCTCCAGCCTCCAGCGCATTCCCAGCCTCCAGCTCTCTGCCCGCAGCCTACTCACGGCACATCCCGGAGCAGTACCGGGGAAAACCCCGAGGAGCGGCGGGCACGGCCCCGCACCCAGCGGCT
>VWZN01001890.1:14903-27857 GCA_013396955.1 Regulus satrapa
TATGCAATAACTCAGGGGAAAATGCTGAACATTTTTTACTTCAAATTTTGGAATTAAGAAGACTGAGTACAAATTTTCCATTTTCTGACACCTTAAATAAATTTGTTATGGTAAGCCTATAATAATGCTTTCTAATAATTAATTGCAGTCATATTTTATATCGAGTTCTACCCTCAGTTAGATCGCTGATGAAGAACTTAACCTTGCTGCTGTAGGATCAGAGATTGGAAATGTTTGCATTCAGTTGAGGCCATAAATATAAATCTTAGTGAGACTAATGAGGATTAGATGTCTAAGTACCTTCTGAGAGGTGTTGTGAAGATTCAGAACATGTCTACTTGGAGCAAAGGAGTATGGTACAAAGCTTTGAGTTACAATACAGAGCACTAGGCAGATGTGTTGGCTCATCTATCTGAGCTATCATGGTAGTGAATAAATATTATAAAGTTCTTCCTGCACTCTGTTGAAAAAAGAGAGGCAAACTTTGAAAAGAAGCAAAAAATTTCAACTAAGCAATGTGAAGCAACCTGTTTTGTGAGATTAAACAGCCCTGCCTCTTCTGGGGAAGAAGTGAGAGCGGACTGCTTTTCCTACCAGTCATCCTTCCTCTGCTCTAGAATGTGAGGGTAGCCTGCCCTTCCATTGCAGAGGAGCTATATGTGAAAGACAAGAAGGACTTTGATTAGCAGAGAAAGAGACACTGTGCTATGCATATCTCATTATCTGAAAAAAACCCCAACTTCTTAAGGAAGCTCAAAAATTACCAAATGTGACTTTTTAAAATATGCAATAATTTAACAAAACAGATCCAGAGTTGTTTATTTAAATTATTGATTGTAATTATTTCACACATTAAAGCCTTTAGTTTGAGATAATACTATGACAGTTAGGCCTAAACTCATTAAAGTGTATTAAATTTAATTTAAACGATGAAAGTATGAAGTAGAACATATTTGCTGCCAATACTTTAAGGAACTCAGACTAGTGAACTAGAAAAAGTCACTGGGTATGCAGACAGAAGCAGTCTGTTGAAGTGCTAAACCACTCCTGACTGCATCTGCTCCTTCTCCAGGTGCAGAGAGAACATTTTATTTATTCTAAGTTTTCTGAGTAGATCAATTCATTGACTAGTTCCCTCAGATCTGAGGAATCAAATCAGAAAGAAAAAGAAGTAAAGCAATTTTTAGGTTATTCATACAGACTGAGAGAGCAAAAATGATACATACTGGTTCTAAAATCTTAGGATAAAGTAACCAGAACTGTTACCTGATCCTCTATTAATAATCTAAATACATGCTCAGGAAAATTGAAAAAGAGCTGCACTTATACCAAGTTCTTTAATTCCAAAAGACAACAATCTTCTCCACAAATATATTTTTCTTTGCATATTACAATAACTTCTTATGTATTTTCTCTCCAGTCTTTTCTTAACTTTTAAAATAGATTTTGCACCCATGTTCAAAACGATTGCTGCTTTTAAGTAATACTGAAAACTCATGAGTGATATTGATACCATTTCCTCACTGAAGTCCCTGGCAAAGATCCCAATGAATAACAGTGATAGGGCAAGATTGATTTCAAGAATTTGTAAGAAATAATTTATTGAAACGTGAATCTGCTGATGCAAAAATGTCATATAAATTTTTAACTGCAGTATTAGGTAAGGAAGAAAAGTTCCATATTCCAGAAAAATACATAAATTTCACAGGAAAAAAAAGAAAAAACCTGGAGTTGGAATGAGGATCAAGCCAGGATGAATAGTCTCACTCTCTGAGAGCTGCCAAAATGCCCAAGCCAAATGGAAATTTAATCTGAAGAGAGCAAGGAAAAAAAAAAAATAGTCAACTCTTAGAAGTATATCCAAAAACTTGTTGAGAGCTGGAAAAATAATGCCAGCAGAGAAAGTTAAATGCTGTCACAGTTTGTAGAAAGTGATTTAACATGGCTCTAGTAAAATAGTCTCAGATGACTAATAACCTTCACTGCAGTACACTGAATACATACTTGGATCAGGTACAGCCTAAAAACACCAAGAGAGCTTTGACATTAATTAAGGGTAGTTAGCATTGATCTTTAATAAAGAAGTCTAGTTAAAATGAGGGTGGCGAAGAAGTTATTTTGTTTAGATACTGAAAAGAACTGGGGAGATAAAAGCTATGGATATACCTTAGAGTATTTTGCTTTTAGAGAAAGTTTTGCTATGATAAAACCCCAGAGACCCATAAATAATGTTGATTTGTGCAAGACTCGATAATAGAGAAATACAGTGCACCTGGGAAGGTAAGGAATAGCACATATTGAGAGCACTATGATAAGGTGTGGTTGAAAATGAAGACACTTGTAATGAAAACAAAGGTAATGAATAGTATACTGATTAGGGAATTTGAGCTGGTGGAGTGAAATCTGGTTGTCTTCCCCTTTTCCAGAGCACATAAATGTAATCAAGAGTATAGTTAAAAACATTTTTTTGTCTTCAGCATGTGCTTCTTCTTTAACAAAGACTTTTTTTCTGTACAAAAATAGTGGATTTATACCAGTGCAATGACAATGATACTTACAGGTATTTAGGTTTCAATTATTTTTGGGGTTTTATTGTAAAGCTTAAAATCAAAGTAAATTTTGTACATACATAGCAACATAAATAAAGCAATGTCATGGTGCTTTAACTATTTCCATTATGTTTATAGCTTATATTTCATTGCACTGTACTTTTGATACAGCTTCCTTTCTGTTATAGTGCTAGCTGTCATTTTTTCTGCCCTCTTAAAAGGCAACATTTCAACTATGACATATATCCTTGAACACCCTGGTAGACTTTGTTATGTATTTTTTTCCCAGATACTTACATTGTAACTTGTATTAGAAATGGTCAGCCTCCCACTGTCCACATCTGCTTTCAATTCACAAGCAGTTGGTGTAAGTCATGCATCATCAGCATTTTGCTTGCTTGCCATTCTGTATCATCTGGGAAGCCATTATATGAAGTAATAGAAGCAGAAAATAGGTACACTCCCTCTTTAAATTTTCAGCAGGGATTCTGCTTCTTGTAAGTTCTGCAAATTGCACCATTAAATTGCATATGTTGGCCTGTTGGGTGCCCCTAATTAAATAAATAAGGAAAAGCGCACAAAAACTTCATGGACTGAGTATCTTACTAAAACTTCCAGTGAAGTAAATGAGATTCCCAACTTTTTTTTTTTTTTCTTTTTTTTTTTCTTTTCTTAATCAGATCAACTAGGTCAAAAACTGGTAAGGTGTGCATAAGTACATAAGCACACTTTATCATGCCAATTATATTTAGTGGCACAAGTGCTCACTGCATATAGCACATAAATTCCATTTAATTCATATTTTTCTTCTTAAAATGTAATTTCAAAACTAATGTGGTAATTTCAAATAATTGTTGAAGAGAGAATATAAATTTCCTCAGGAGAAGAAAAAAATAGAACAAATAATAAAAATGGGAAAAAAATAGTACAATACTGCCCTAGTTTCGGCCAGCAGAGTTTATTTTCTTCTTGATAGCAATACAGAGCTCTGTTTTTAATTTTGTGAGAGAATAATGTTGACATCCCATGGATATTTTAATTTTTCTTAAGTAGTGTTTAAATCAAGAAGTTCTCAGTTTCCTATGTTCTCCCAGAAAAAAGCGGCACAAGATCCCAAGGAGGGAGCGTAGTTAAGACAGCTGACCTGAACTGGCCAAAGGCATTTTCCATTCCATGGAGCAATCTGCTCAGGGACTAAACTGGGGACAGTTGTCCACGAAGGGCCAGTCACCGCTTGGAGACAGAGTGGCCATCAGCCAGCATGTGGTGAAAAACTGTGTTGAGCATTATTTGTTGGGTTTTGTTCCTCAATCTCCCTCTCATTAGCTTTACAATGATATTAATATTGGTGTTATTTTATTGTTAACATTATAATTTACTTTTTTTCCCCACAATTATTAAACTGTTTTTCCCTCAAGCAATATGTTTTATCTTTATCTGATTTTCCTCTTCATCCTTGTGAAAGGGCAGGGGAGTGAGAGGAGCAGTGGATGAGTGAATGAGTGAGCAAGCAATGGCTTGTTGTCAGCTAAGGTTAAATTATAATAATTATGGATTTGCTTATGCATCTTCTAAACTTTTTTTTTAATATCTAGATTATTCAAAACTCATAAAGAAGCAACATATTTAAAATCCACAGGAAAAAACATTGTAGTGTTGTTATATGAATAATTTCCTGATACAAAATCAGATACAGTATACTTGCTTTTATTTGAACAAGAGCAGAGAAATCTTGGAAATTGTGTGTATTTTCCTTCTTTTTCTGAGGCCAGAGAAAAGAGACCATAAATTGACCTCTAAAATACAGTTGTAGAGAGGTACTTATTTGGCTCATATGTACATGTTTGCTGAAGTAAAGTTCAGTAGGTAACAGGGATCCATTTGGAGTGCTGGGACTGATGGAGGAAAGTGGCATGAAGGACAGCGCCATCAGCACAGAACCATACTGCTTTATCAAAATTTGAGCTCTGAGAACTTTTTCACAGCACTACAGCAACATTCCTGGAGGCTTTCCGTGGAGAAATTGGAAATTAGAAGCTTGAAAGAAATTATAAATGAATGTGATTTGAATTGGTATTCAAATTGGCAGAATTTCATAATTTATTCCTTTCTTAATTCAGCAAACAAAGTTATTTTTTTCCCAACAGGAAATCTGAAAAAATTTATCAGTGAAATATCATAAAATTCACAGTTCCTCTGGTCTCTTAATTTGAAGCAAGTCAAATGTAGTCAATCCTCTCTGTAGGATTTGCACTGCTTTATTCTGTCTGGATTGATTGAAAATTCTATGTAGAAGGCAAAGCTGTGGCCTTTAACATGAGCTAATGCTCTCAGCGAAGTCTTTGTCGAGCAGTGCATGGCAAGGAAGTATGGATGTCATGCCAGCAACTATGTACAAATCACGACCAGGACGGGGCTACTGTTCGACATGCCTCAAGCTGTTAATTCTCAGCATCAGTCTCATTACAACGTTTGAGACAATAGCAACATGTGAGCAGCTCACATCTGCAGCAGACGCAGACCACAGAGTTATAGTATCTTTTAAGGGTTATTTGACCAATATCAAAAGGCAGAAGCATACTGACAGTAGCTTTATCCAACCACTATAGGTACAAGTACATTTGGTTAAAACAATACTTGCTTATTTCAAATACAATGCCTATTTGTAAGCTTTAAAAGACAATGCACAGAGCTTCATTATTAAGCTTAGACCTTCTTCATATTTCACTAGATATACTTTTTTGCAAACTCAACAGTTATTATAGCCATACTCTAATACACAGACCATTGTTCTACTTATCCTTGCTCTCTATTTTTTTTGCTGACAACTCTTGTGGCTACAGCTTAGCTCTACTTGCAATTCTGCTGTTTCTGAGGCCTGCTTTCTTCAGCTTACCCAAACCCCTCTACTTTTAAGGATTTCCCCATGTATGTCCCTTGTGTGGGCAAGTAGCATAGTATTCTTGCCCATATTATGTATCTACTGGCCTCAATGCAGACTTCAAGTAGAATTAATTGTCAGTGAAATCAATAAAAACTGTGTAGCACAATTCTTGATTTTTCTTGCATGTTTTGTGATAGATTTGTGAGTTTTAAGATTTTTAAGTGGTAGATTTGCTAGTTTATTCAACATTTTCTTAATTACATTCTGAAGGCTCTACTATATATACTGACTATAAATAATACATTAGTCACAACACTAGTCATTGTATTAATACACAGTCATTGTTTTTGAGATCCTTAATATATGGCCTTTTCACTTTAGGATGAAGCATATTCCTAGTAAAGATAATATACCTGCAAGCAAAATAGCTTTGAACTATTGAGTTTAATGTAGTTAAACTCTTTTGATATTGGGTAGATAATAAGATCAAATAAATGTAAAATTTTATGTAATTAAAAATGCATTCTAGATGTTACTTTTGTTGCAATTGATTTTGTGGTTAGGTTTTTTTCAAGACTACTTTTTATGAGGTCATTTACAGACATAATCATGAGTAAATGTGACTTCTTTTATAGCTAAGGCAAATGAAGCATATCTTCAATTAGAAACTTTTGAAAATGTACTGTGGTAGCCTACTGCGAGTGGAATTGCTTTTCTTCACAGCTTCACACCCACTCCTCTTTAGAAGATCATGGCTGTAGATAAGTGCTGCAAGTGCAATATCTTTCTCTTCAAGTATTTTCAGCCACTGGGTGCTTCAAATTGCCTATCTAAAGTGTAGTTTGGGATATTTCACAAATATATATGTGCTTGCTTTACTTTAGGAATTCAAATTACTCTTCATAAGTTTTTTTGTAAAGTGTAATTAAGTATACCTGTTTACGTAAGCATAATTGTAATGATTTGCATTCCATATATAAATAGAAGTATATTTTCAAATTTTTTGCTATGGTGCAGCAGGAATTCCCTCTCCAAGGTGAACAGCATACTTGTTTCCAGTCACGGTCCAGTAATCTTTATCTCTTTTTCTCAATGCCTTTATGTAAATTATTTTAATCTCTGATTTGTTGTATATTATTCAGAGTGATAAGATGAACATGTTTCAAAACCAGAAAGAATAATTACAACTGAAAGGTATTTAAAAAGAAAAAAGAAATGAGACTTTAACAATACAGTGGTTTATGTTTTTACAACAGGCTTGCACTAGCAGTTGGAATCATTATGACACAGTATGACATACTAAGATAAATTTATTGTCAAGAAACAAACTACAGTTAAGGTCCAAAACCCCACTGATACTCTCATAGAAGAATTACATAGGAAAGCTTTCAAAATCTTTTATGAATAATCATTACTTAAGGTTCCAAAGACCAAACCAAACAATCATATGTATAATCCCTCTGCATTTTCTCATTTTTGGTTATTAAGTTTCTGATTTCTTAATTTTTGCCATTAAACATAAATCATACTAAAAGACATAAGGTGCTCAAACAATCTGGAAAACCATTCTGATCACCACCTCATATTCTAGTTTAATGGTAACATATATAGGATGGTCTTTGGACCTATTTTTTGCATAGTAGACCCCAGTAAAGATACAGAAAAAATATTATTGTCTGAACTTCATCTTTCTTGAGCTACCTTAACTTCATTTCATCCATTCAATAACTGTTTTTTTGCTAATTAATTTTAGGAAATTAAATTATTCAAAGTTTGATTCTTCTAATAGCCATAGTTTCAGGTGGCTTTCAGGTGATGATCATGTTTTACCTTGATGATAATAGGATCTGCTTAGACAGGCCTTTTGTTCTGTAGCACCTCTTACAGACTGATAGCTTGATTCTTAATGTTCATTCTGCTCCTATTTAGGTTGATGACAATAAGGTTATAATAAGGAGAGAAGGACTGGATAGAGACGTTACTAAATATTTATTAGGAGAAAGAATACTGCCAGGTACTTAAAATAAAAAAGGAATCAAAACTACTCTCTCTGCTAATTAAATAACAAGCATCCAAGGATACAAGAGACACTGATTTTATTCAGTCTTCAATAAGATTTTAGTAAAGCCTTTGAAAAATATGAACAGTTCTTTCTTAATTTCATATGGAAAAAGGACAATATTTTTGAGCGCACTTTTTTGCAACTAATTAGTTGTTAAAATATTAGTAAATTGATGATTTTTTTTTTTTTTTAATTTAATGAAGCATCTATGACCTATCTAGAAATGTGCATACTGGGTTTTAGAAATATTGTTACAGATGCTGTCATAAAGTGCTGGATACCTTGAAAGGAATATGAACTTGAGTCATATAATTAGTAGACTCTATACTTAGAGAAACACATTAGTGCCTTGGGTTTTAATTTACTATGAATCAAAAAGAATTTGAAAAATGTCTCTTAAATGCGAAAGGCTTGAGTTGGAATGTCATGTGCATTATAAGGAAATCCAGATGCTTGAGCTAAACTTGGGACACCACAAGGCATTCGCTTCTGATCAGGAACCCTTGTGAAGGAAGGAACCTGCCTCACCCCAGGCTTCTGCTTCCTTTGAAGGATTATGCAAATACTTCCCTGATTTCTGCAGGAGGAAACTGTGTGCAGCAGATCCAAAATAATTACAGTTGTCTGTTTCTAGTTTCCTTTAAAAAAAAAATTTCTCAATATGACAGAAACATTGAAGAGCCATCTGAGCTTTAGGGGGTTCACTAGTTGTTTGACTGACATTTTGAGAAGAAATTTTGTTAAATTAGAATGAGAAAATAAAAAAATAATTCAGGGTGATGAAGAGTGGGAAATCGGACCATTATGTCTCTTGAGAAGAACCCTCAAATATGTCAATTTTTTAAAATGAAAATGGTTTATTTTCTTTTATTATTCTAATTTCATAGAGGCAAGAAAAACAAAAGCTTTATACCACATTTGCCTAAAAAAAAACCAAAAAAACCAAAACAATAGGAGATGCAATTATATTGTAGCAAAGTCAAAAAAAACCATCATCATAAAGTTTAAAATATAAAAAAAAGTATTAACTAGTCTCTAAAAGTTATGCTTATAGGAATATTCTAATATAGCCATGAAACTGATAAGTTTGATGATATTTGTAGTCCCTTGATAATAGAAGTATAGTATACAATCCACAACATTTGCCTCAGGGGGAAGAGCTTAATATAAAATGCATATGTAAATCACATAAGGAAATTGTCAGAATAGCTTTACATGAAAATTAAATCACATTTGTTATATTAGGACAGACACAATGTCATTTACCATATGTCTTGCCTTGTGAAATTCAGTCACAGTATCTGGCAAAGCTGAACAGTTCAGGAGCTGCATAATTAATACTTGCCTCAGTGCCTGCTTGCAGGCATTGTTTGGGGAAATTTTAACATATATTCTCTTTACCTAGTCATTTCTGTGGTGTGCTACCAAGCTATATTAAGGCTAATATAAACATACATTATAGGAGCAAATACTGTAAAGATACATCACTTTTAAAAGCCTGTTATTTTCTAAATAAAGCTCCCTAGCTAAGTGTTTATTCAAGTTTAATTTGGAATATTTTTTCTTAACTAGAATCCAGACTATGCGTCTGTCATTTCCTTGTCACAAAACACAAAGGGGAAGATAGCATAGAAAATGAGGACTGGGGAAAATAGAAGTGGTTAAAATGGAGAAAAGAACAAGGTAAGGGATCCAGAAATAAAGTGAGAAAATACGGGGAAATCACAATGAATAAAGATCAGATCAAGATACCAAACTAGACTGAAAGATGCATTAAAATGAAATGAGAAAAACATCTTTTTGTTAGCCATGTACAGTCCTCACTTTTGTCTTCTCCTCAGGTACTCTTGTGTGTCATGGTGCAATATGCTCTTTTGCTAATAAACTCAATAGTTCCCACTCGCTCAAGCAAATAATAGAACAATGGCAAAAGTTCACTCCTTAAATGGTGGATTTTTCAGACTCATTTGCAAAAAGCTGCTTTTTGCACATGCTTAGGCATGCTTAAAAACTCTTAGCTTAACACCTTCAAGAACAAAGAATAAAGAAGTTGTGTATTGCCCCGCAAAATCTTTCATGCATGAGATAAATTCAGCACCAAGAGAAATACATGAGAATACATTAGTGCACTCAATCAATTTCTTTGAGTTGTGCTCCAGGGAGCTTATTTTTAAAGTAGTGTGCAGGAGGTCCTCAGTACTTACTGACATTTTGCTGAGGTATATTGTTAATAAATAATTTGATTTGTGCACACATGTCCCTTACATGGCTTTAAAGATTTATTGCTTAATGGCTGATTTAACTTAGCAGGTGAATTGGAACAGGGTGACATGGGACCATTGCAGCTAAGTACAAGATGGCAAACTTATCAGTGTGCAAGCTGTGTCTTAAATGTTAAACCTCTAAAACCACAATATTGTCTAATTTTAGGCATAAAATTGAATACTTAAGCATGTTAATTTCCATAGTGTACTTATGCCTTAGATAAGGATAGAGAACTCTAAATGAGAAGAGAGAGCAAAAAGCTCCATTAAAGATTGATTTAGAGACAGAACTTATAAGTGAAACTAAAGGATGCAGCTAACCTCATCAAATCTGCCCAAAGGAGTCTTTCTACCTTCTTTCTTGTCTTTCCCTGTGTCAGCACTGACATTTGTCTGACCCTCATCAGCGATCTTGTTGAGGAGCTAAACTGGTGTAAAACAACTCACTCGTTTGCTGGATGAGTTCTCTGCTCTGACCCAGCTCACTAAGCAGCAGACAGATGTCAATGCACTGAGGAAAGTAGGGGCAGCAGAGGAGTGGAGCAAAGTAGATTGATGCTGGATCAGCACAGGGGTACGTGACACCATGGTCTTCCAGCAGAAAAGTTAGAGTATCTCTCTCACTCACACTCTTGCATGAAGGGGAGTCCATTAATTCAGATCCAAAGCTTGGTTGTTCAAAGGTAGTCTGTCCCCTCTCCCATGTCATATTTTAACAGCTTCAAAAAAGCATTGTCCTGTTTGCTTCACCATCAATTGCTGGCCTTGTCCTCTTCACTTATGTTCTAAACATGTTGGCATTGTTTCCTATTCCTTAAAACAAAATCCACTTTAACGGCTTTGCCAACAGGAGTGACAGCAAAAGTTGGTAAAAGGACACAAAGGGTGTACAAGTTATTTGAGCCTGCCCCCACGCCCCCACACCCCCTCCTTTTTTTTTTTTTTTAAATTTTTTTAGGATGATTTTCTGAGTAATTTACTGAGTTATTTGCCAATTTCCCTCAAGATATAGTTCAAATTGCTTTGATTTATTCAATAGTTTTTTTCCCTCTATTCTTCTTGTTTCTGGGAATCATTAGAATTTGGTTATTAGTAAAGCTAATAAAACACTTAAATTTATTCCAGAGAGACTGGAGTTCTGTCAAATGAGTGATCTAATGGGTAGATGAAGTGAGGATGCCACTGATGAATAAATGCTTTACTCTCTACCTGGGAGACTTCCTCTAACATAAAGTAGATTTCTGCAGTTATGAGAGAACCTGTCAATGACCAAAAATATTTTCTACTTTTTTATTTTTTTAGCAGTGAACACTATTTCTCTCCTTAGTGCATTACTACTTAGGAATAACAGATTGACTTAAGATGTTAAGTAATATGAGAAAAAGTCATATTCACTATGTATATACAAAAGAGAAAAGAGTCTGACCTTAATTTAATTTTATTTACTCATTCTCTTTGTGCTAAAGTCAACAGAAACAGTTTTCTGTGCTTTTATTTAATGGATAACTTTTGAATTTTCGACCATAAAGGTTTGTAGAGAGAGGAGTATAGAGAAAATAAAACCTTGATTTTTTCCCATTGTGATCATATAAATTATACAACTTTACAGGTTTTTAAAACAGTGTTTTCTAATGAAGGTAGACCCCAGTAATGTTTTATGTACCAATTAAACATATCATTAAACGTGCCATCAAAACTGCTGTGATGCTTTCCCTTACATCAGTATGTTTGACTGTGTGGTTCTGCAAAGAGAGATGAAGCACAAATATACAGGGCAGAAAATAAACAATCAGCAATTCAAAGAGTTGTTAAGCACTTTGAAATTTAAATCTTTGCTAGAGCAGCACTTGTCAATGAAATAATATTGAAATCACTGGGTGCTGCTTGAACAAGAACCAGTCAACAGCTAAGATTAAATGAGATGATAATCTACAATATTCCTTAATGTATTCTTTTCATCTTTCCACTACACAGACAATAACTCATCAATTAAATCAGAATATGTACAAGTTTAGTTGGCAAACTTCTTAAACGGCTTTAATTTAAATTTGTATAAGGAACAACTCAATTTGAAAAATACTAACCTAACTTCTATTAAATTCAAAGAACAATCTGTCTATGAAAAGATAATATGTATTGAGAATTAAAAATATGCTAAACATATAGTATTTTTGAATATAGTATTTTTGTCATTGCAAAGCCAAGCTTCTGGAAGATAAGAAATATTGGAATAAGCTTAGACAATAAATCTAAGTAATTTTAAGTTGCTACTAGTGTACAAAATTGCGTAATTGTGTCATTCTATGCTAATTTTTTGTGAACTTTGCTTTCAGTCAGTGACAAATATGGATAAAATAAAATATTAAAAAAATCTTCTACACAGGGCAACCATATCCTCACATCATTTTTCTGTGGAAGATACAATGAAACATACAATGTTCTTTTCTCAATTTTCACCAGTAGTGACATGGAGACAGTATAATTCTTATTTTATATATAGAGATAAGTATTAAAATGAACTAAGGTAAAGTGTTTACATTGATCTGAGAATTGCTTTGTCAGAATCATTAGCTTAATTCAGTCAAACATTTTTTTTTCTCCAGCTTAATAAAGAAAAATGCTAGAATCTTTGCTAAAACTGTTAGGTAATGAAGTGAAGTAATTAACATTAGGAAGATCAGGTGTTAAAAAACTGGAAAGATGCTACTCTCAGCCTTGCCTGTGGTAAATGGCTACAAGAAACAACATTACATCACAGAAGTGGTGGCTGCTTCACAATTATTAAGTGTTTTAGCAGTTGTAACTCTGGAATTTTTGTCAAGTTTTCCATTAAGCTATCTTAAAGGCTGATCTTCTATCAAATTCAGAACAAAAGCTCGACCTCTTTTTCTTGGGTGCAGGTGATATAGAACAATTTACCATTTTAGAAGTAAATTGATTTGAGAATCTAAAAGCTTTTGGGCATACATCTAAGCAAAATAAAATTCTATTATGTCATAGCCCTGGTCTTTCAAGACAAAGAACATTTTTTTAAAGTGCTTGAAAATCAAATTCTAACAATTTCTATCAGTATAAATTAGGAGAAATTCTTATTTTAGCAAAGCTATCAATTTTTTTCTCCCCATTCATAGTGGTGTTTTCACTGTTATCTTTGAGGTTTCTGCAGCCATTTTGAAAACTGCTGCCATTATTTTT
>VWZN01001892.1:10046-21675 GCA_013396955.1 Regulus satrapa
GGGGACAGGGACAGGACCCACGGGGACAGAGGCCATCGCAGAGAAAGCGGCTGCGGGGAGCGGAGTTGAAGGAGGAGAGCGAGTGGAGAGTGGGCTGTGAGGAGAGGCTCTGGGGGCAGCACGCTGCAGCCAGCTGGGATTTAGGGGGGGTTATTTGCTCCCGCCTTGCAGCAGAACTTCTTCCAGTGTTTTAGGGGAAAACACACGACCCGTGACTCCGTGAGTGCCTTGTGGCTGGCAGCCCGCTGTGCTTGACTTACAGCAGCCTTCCAGGCTTGTCCGGGCTGGTTTTTTAAGGATCTTTGCATTGCTTTCCACTGTTTTATCATTCCTTGCTCAAGAACCCTTCCTCGTGATGCAGGAGAGGGGGAGGCAGGATCCACATCTGCCATGTGAGACCAGGACACACCCGGGGGTCTGGAGCCCTGTCTCAAAAGGCTGGGTTATTCTGTCGAGGAGTAGTAGGATTTTTGGGAAATTTGCACTTGGGGTCTCTGAGCAGGATGGGCTGAAGCTGTCTGAGGTTATGTGAAAGGCTCTTTCTGGCTGCAGAAGGAGTTGTGCTCTCAGCCCTGAGGGCTTCACCAGCCTTGAGATGAGGGAAGCGTTTCCTCCTCCCTCTTAAGCAGAGCTCTCAGACAGATCAGTGAGGGAGCAGGGATTCCGCTCGGTGCTTTGGTGCCCTGGGCATTTCTGTGGGTGCAGAGGCAGAAATCAACCCACAGGCACGAGGGGGAATTCATCAGCCCTTCCCTTCCCTCGGCAGCAGCCGTGCTTGGAGGTGAGGAACTTCTTCTGTGGACTTCTCGCAATCCAGACCCCTGGCTGCAGGGGTATTTTTATAAAGGCACCTCCATCTCCATGCATACGCCCCAGCTTGTTCCGTACAACTCGGAAGTGCGGGTCAGGAACTGGAGACCATATTTTTGGAGAAGTGACCACGGGGAATGCAAATGCCTTCCCAGTGAAAGCCAGCTCCTAGCAGTCTTTTAACCTGTAGCTGCAGCTACAGGTTAGAAAGGGAGCTGAAAGAGAAATGGGGAGCTTTACGGGGGAGGGTTTTTTGTTTCTCTGGTTTTTTTTAAAGACATCTGAGTTTTGTAACTGAGAACTAATGGATCCTGGCAGCTGCTGCTGTGAGGTAAACAACGCCCTCGCCACACACGGTATTTTTAGAGCTGATCTGTTGATGTAAACCACAAGATCAAATGTGATTTAGCAGCAGAGGGAAAGCTCTGACATCGTGGCTGTGCTCTGGAGGGCTCTTTGGAGTGTCCTGCACGTCTGGCTCTGCTGCCTTGGGAAGGAGGGAGGAGAGCAGACAGTGCAGGAATTGTTTCCTCTTTCCAAGCACCCAGGAGCTTGTTGGACTCACCTGGGAGAACTCCCCACTGCAGTGGGCATTGCTGGTTTCCAGTGCCCGTGATCTTCTGTTTGTTTCGGAGCACGCACCCACAGGACACAGGGGATGGATCCCTGAGGGATTTGGGGTGGGATTTTGGGCAGGAATTGTTCCCTGGCAGGGTGGGCAGGCCTGGCACAGGTGCCCAGAGCAGCTGGGGCTGCCCCTGGATCCCTGGCAGTGCCCAGGCCAGGCTGGACCCTGGGGCTGGAGCCCCTGGGACAGGGGAGGGGTCCCTGCCAGGGCAGGGGGCACTGGGTGGGATTTGGGGTCCCTCCCAGCCCAAACCAGTCTGGGATTCTGGGATAACCCCTGAGCAGACAAACGACTCCGAGGTGAAATGGAGGAAGCTGTTTCTTGGTTGCACAAAGCACAAAGTGGAATTCTCACAGTAATAATTTTGGAGTTCCAGGCTACAAAATGATTCCTTGCCGGAGTTGTTTTGAAGTTATTTAAAGCCAGAATGCTCAGAAATTCTGCTGCTTTTCCTGCTAAAATAGTTCTGGTCTTCATCCCTCCTGCCCGACAGAAATTAGAGTCGTATCAAACCACACTCATGATAACAGTGAAATTTTAGCTGCTCTCGTTGAGTAAATCCAATCATCAGCCATATTTCTATATGCATTTTGAGCCAGATTTTTAATGGCAGAAATCATGTTGACTTTATTCCACCTGATATTGTTCCACTGCCTTGTGCAGCCTTTTAATGCATTTAAAAGACCAATACAGACCATGATAAACAACCTCTAATGATATCAAACAAACAAAATTTCCAGTAGAGCAGCT
Organism: Regulus satrapa; assembly: GCA_013396955.1. Lineage (NCBI taxonomy): Eukaryota > Metazoa > Chordata > Aves > Passeriformes > Regulidae > Regulus > Regulus satrapa. Next base: position 12,235 of record VWZN01001892.1, read on the forward strand.
GTTGGCCCAACAACTACTCCAATAAAGGGATACTACGTAATAAAGCCAGAGATGGGCAGCAGTTACGTGCTTGGGAAATGTGTTTTATTAGCCTGGTGGTTCTGGAGCTCCATCTAAAAAAGAGATGGCAGAGTGCGGACAGGGGCAGTGTTGAAGGGCCAGGGAGGTGGTTGTGTTGTGGGTCTGGTGCCCCAGTGGCTCCTGATGTGCTCTGGCTCTGTGTCCGTGTTTTTACAAAGCTCTATCCGTGGCCACTTAGGTCAGTGAAATGTCGTGGGTGGAATCCTCAGCTGCTTCTGTTTAAAGAAACAAAAACAATTCTCCTGTGCTGTCCATGCTGCCCTGCCCTCCAGACTCAGCCCAGCTTTCCAAGGTCAACACACGGTTATTGATCTGGCACCCAGAATATCCCTTTGAACGGAAAAATCCTCCCTGGAGCCTCTGCTCCTGGTCACTGTGGCTCCGGCTGTCCCAGCCTGTGGGGACAGCGGCAGCCCAGCTGTGACCTTGGTGGTGACACAGCTCTGGGGAGCCTTCCTGTGGGACTGCAGCTTGGCCCCGCTCTTCCCCCAGGCTGGAGCCACGGGGCTGGTGGTGTTTCCTGCGGGTCTGCTCCGTCCCAGCAGTTCTGGGAGGCTGCGGGTGCCCGGATGGCCGTGGCACTGCGGGCACACTGCGCAGCACCGGCCCCGCAGCCATCCCGGCCAGCTGGGGCCTCCAGCCCGCGCCCAGGAAAGGTTTGCCGGCTAAAGAAGGATCTGTTCGGGAAAATGAGGTGTTCAGGAGCCCCCCAGAGAATCCCAGACTGGTTGGGGTGGGAGGGACCTTAAAAGCTCATCCAGTTCCACGGGCAGGGAACCATCCACCATCCCAGGCTGCTCCAAGCCTTGTCCGGGGGCTTGCAGGGATCCCGGGGCAGCTGCAGCCTCTCGGCACGGTGGCGCGGCCGTGCTGACACGCAGCCCTCACGCTGTGTCCCTTTCCCCAGATCACCATGCTGAGGATGGTCTCGGAGCACGCGGCCGGGCCCTGCCGGGGCGGCTCGGGCGAGTCCCAGCGCTGGGAGCTGCACAAGGAGTGCAACCTGTCCCTGACGGCCGTGCGCCTGGCCTCCCTCAACCAGATCCTGGACCCCTGGGTGTACCTGCTGCTGCGCAGGATCCTGCTCCGCAAGTTCTGCCAGGCGGCCAGCGCCGTGTCCAGGTGCTCCAACGCCGAGTGCAGGGACAGGGCCATCACCCTGTCCGAGGAGATCCGCCGGACCGCGGCCTGAGGGGACATCCTGCCATGGCCTGAGGGGACACACCTGAGGGGACATCCTGCCATGGCCTGAGGGGACATCCCGCCGTGGCCTGAGGGGGCATCCCACCATGGCCTGAGGGGACACTCCCACAGCTCTGTGAGCCCTGGAAACCCTCCTGGGAATCTGCTCCATGCTGGCACCCCCTCACGGTGTCACTGCTGGACCCAGAGTGCCAAATTCTTCCTGCAGGGTGCCAAAAGTGCTGGGATACAGCAGGACAGGACACTCCGTGGGCATTGGTGGCTGACCTGCACAGTGGGAGGAGGACATTCCATGGTTACTGCAGCAGGATGAGGACATTCCGTGGTCACTGCAGCAGGATGAGGACATTCCGTGGTCGCTGCCACTCGTGGCTGAGATGCACAACTGTGAGCCTAAAGCAGAGCCTTGGGGGGCTTCTCTTGCTTTAAGGTGGAAAAAATTGTTTTCCTACAGCTAACAGGTTTTGCAGATGGAATTACTGGAGGGACTCATTCCTGAGAATGTTTAATACTAGCATTATCTCCTTCAGAGAGTTCTTCCTCCTTTCTTCTGGAGGGGCAAGGGGAGAAAGGGAGAAAAACCACAAGAATAAGGAAAAAATATTAAATTTGATTGGATTTCAGTGTCTTAAAACTGAGCAGGGCTTGTGGCAGCGATGGTACATCTGTCTCTTCCAAGAACTGAAGGCAGCGGTCTCCTGACTCCCAGATGTGTGCTGATAAACTCACCCACGAGGCAGCTGCAGGGAGCTCGGGGAGGATGGAGCCCTGGGGCAAGGGGAGCAATGGCCGATGTTTCCCTGGCAGCCTGTGGAATGCCCAGGCAGGCTGGAATTGCTGCTTGCACGGCACCCCCAGAGCTGCTGCTGGGGCAGGGGGAGAAACGGGCTGGGAAAGGCACCCCTGCTCTCCTGCTGGATCCGGGCAAAGGCTCCCACAGGAGCTGTTTGCTGGGAAGGGCCCCTGGCCAGGGCTACCCCGAGCAGCAAATGATTTGTGGGGAACGGGGATGGCACTCGGGACCTCCTCGTTCCTACAGAGCAGCATCCCAAAGAGTTCCCTTCTTCCTCCAGAAACGCAGACGGGGCAGCTCTGGGGGTTTTAAAGTGCAGCACACTGGAAGCCGTGGGTGGAAGTGTGTGAGTTTGTCCAGTATTTTCGCAAAGAAACTTCCCTGGTTAAGTTGCAAACTCAGTTCCAATCCATTTGTGCCACATCTAAGGCTTATTTTTTTAAAAGCTGTGTCTTAATGCATTTTCTTCACCCTTTTGGAGCTGACAGCCTCTCATGTCTCCTGTGGCCTTTGGGGTGAAATTAAATGCAAATACAATAAAATACAGCTGATATTCCATGTGCCAGGTATTGTGGAATTGACGGGTCTTACAGGTAAATGAAGTCCTGCATCTGTGAGGAATTTCTTGCACAGAACCTTTACTTTTGCCCTTTTTAATTTGTTTATAAAAGTAACTCCTCAGCAAGGAACTTGTGCCTTCCCTTTTGTTCTGCGTTGTCTGATTCTTTCCCACAGAAATCTGATTTTATCCAGGTGATGTCTGAGTCCAGCCTAAAAGCCCAGGTTTAAATTTAATTGAAGACCCGGCCTAAATGTCATGGATTAAATGCCTTTTTCAGGTTGAGTTGCTGGGCCCTGCTCTGTGCTGAGCTACTCCTGGGTGTAACAACTACAGGCTCATCAGTGTTTCAGTGTTACTGGGTGGTGCTTTGCGGGGAAAACTGGGCTCTTTCTGCTAAAAGAGTGCCTGGCTTCGTTGGAATTCTCAGGGACTGGAAAAAGCCCGCTGTGTGCAGAGGATCCCTTTTGTTCCCTCTGTGTACTTTTCCTTTGGGAAAGAGCTCAACAGAGCCGCTCACTTGTGAAATATGTCGGGATGACCTCAGCTGCCTGGATCAGCCCGGGCCGGCACATTCCTGAGCACAGCTCAGTGTCTGGGATGATCTCTGGGACGGAGGGAAGAGAGGGAATCCACCCGTCCGCCGCTCCTCCAGAGGCACAGCAGCGTGCTGGTGCTGAGCACCACCGGTCCCGCAGCCAGAACTGGGAGTGGGGCACTGGGAAGGGTCCTCAGCACATTCGGGGCAGCTGCTTCCTAATGCCGGGGCGGGCTCGCTCCGGCTCACAGGAAAAATGCCTTTGGTTGGGAATACTCTCAGTGTTTGGGATGGGCTCAGGTGAAAAACTGCTTCATCAGAATGGGAAGGGATGGGAGCTTTATCCTGATGGGAAGGAGTGGGAGCTTTATCCCGATGGGAAGGAGTGGGAGCTTTATCCAGACAGGAAGGAACGGGAGCTTTATCCTGATGGGAAGGAGTGGGAGCTTTATCTTGATGGGAAGGGATGGGAGCTTTATCCAGACAGGAAAGAACGGGAGCTTTATCCTGACGGGAAGGAGTGGGAGCTTCTCATTTGTTTGCAGGAGAGGAGGAGTGTTAGCTCTGCCCTCCAGGCACGGCTCTGTGAGGGGCTGCCCTTTAAACCTGATCCAAGGAGCTGAAGCGTTCCCGGGAGCCTTCATTCCCGTTCTCGTGGGATGGGAAGCTGTGTTTGTGTCCTGTTTCTTTAACGATGCCTTTTCAGCCTGGTCTTTGCCGTCTCTCTGCCTGAGGCGTTCTTGGAGCTGTAGGGCACGGAAAATCCACCCGGAGATGGGAAAATGCACCCGGAGATTGAGGTTCAGCTGCGAAGCACTCGTGTTGCAGCAGTGAGAGTAAAACACCGCAGGGGCTCTGGCGCCTGCAGGAGCTGCTGCGGGTGGGGCCTGAGCAGATTTTATCTGCCCAGTGATCCAGGGACTACCTGTGGGATCTGCTCTGCCGGGAATTGCAGCCCAGCTATCCCCCGGGGAGCACAGCACATGGGACTGGGACCTGCACCCCAATCCCAAACCAGCTCAGGCTCTGGGTCCCCGCCGGGGTGAGCTGTCCGCAGCCCCTCCCACTAAGGCTGTTCCCATGGTTTTATCCCGTCGGTCCCATTGTTCCACTGGGGTTTTGCAGTTTGGAATTTGAAGTTTGTGAGCTCCTCAGGTGGATTGGCACAGGGGAGCAGCACTGGGATGGGCAGCCCAACCCAGCCAGCAGAACTGGGAAATCCCTGACTGCCGCTGGTCTGAGCTGACACAGGAGCTCCAGGCAGGCAAATCCCGGAATCCCTGAGGTGGGAAAAGCCCTCCCAGAGCTCTGAGTCCAACCAGTGAGCAATGCCCAGCTTGTCACCAGCCCAGAGCACTGAGTGCCACATCCAGACCTTCCTCGGACACCTCCAGGGATGGGGACTCCACGAAATCCCAAACTGAATTTCCCAGGTGATGGCAGAAACACCTCCGAGCCAGCCCCAGCCCCCACCGAGCAGCTGGGTTTGAGTTCCCCTTTATCAGCCTGATCTCCGTTTAAAAGAAACGACAGCAGGCGACACAGAACCCGGGTGTGCAAATGAGCAGAGCGCAGAGAGCTGTGAAGGCAGAGAAACAGAGCTGGGACTGCAAAAGGCAAATCTCTGATCAGCAGCAGCAGCAGCAGGAAGAGCCTGAGCTGGCAGGTCTGGTTGCCCAGAGACAGCAGAAATTGTGCGCTCAGGACAAACAGCTCCTTCGAGATGCACCGCTCTCTGCCCAGGGCTACAGGAGCCCCGGAGGGATCCCGCAGAATTCCAGGCTGGCTTGGGTGGGGAGGGAGCTCAAATCCCCCCCATTCCCACCCTGCCCTGGCAGGGACCCTCCCACCATCCCAGGTGCTCCAGCCCCAGGGTCCAGCCTGGCCTGGGCACTGCCAGGGATCCAGGGGCAGCCACAGCTGCTCTGGGCACCTGTGCCAGGGCCTGCCCACCCTGCCAGGAACAATTCCTGCCCGGTATCCCGTCTCTCCCTGTGTAATGAGTGTTTTCCAGGATCACGCCCTGCNCACATTTTCCAAAGCTGTTGTTGAGGGACTGGCCAGGTGTGTCCAGGCTGAGCCTGCAGCTCCCCAGGGCTTTCTGGGGCCGGAGTGTCCCAGCAGCTGCGGCAGTAAACGCTCTGCAGCTTCCTGCTGGGCACCATTAACTCCAGCTTTTCCCTGCAGCACCTGGCTTACAAATTAACTCTGCTGCTCCATGGCTCAGCTGGCCCTGGCGAAGGAAGCATTGGCAGCACCTGGGCAGCACCTGGGCTGTGCTGGGGAGGGTCTCTGCTGCTCCCGCTGCTGCAGCTCCAGCCTAGCCCTGCATCCCAAGGACTTTCCCGGCTCCCTGGGGGCAGTTCTGCCCTTCCCAGCCCCGCTGCCGTCCCCAGAGAGCCCTGGGTGTCCCCCTGGGTGCCACCCTGGGTGTCCATCCAGTTTGCCGCCCAGCTGGGGCTGTGCGAAGGGACTTTGGGGCTGTCCCAGCGTGGTGAAGGGAACGAGCCCGAGCACTGGGGAGGCTCCAGGGGCTCTGCCCCCCCTCCAGCCCCCCACTTGCTGTGCTCCTGCCTTTGCCCAGCATTCCCCGTGGAAACGGGGAGCAGCAGGAATGCCCGTGCACCCCTCAGCTGCGCCCTGGGCTGGCCCGTGCTGCTCCTGGACCCAGCCCGGGGCAGTCCCTGGCTCCCTCCAGCTCTGCCTTTCCCCGGAGCAGTTCGGATTTTTCAGGGATGAAGTCAAAAGGAGAATTAATCCTGATCTCAGCCAGGCTTGTCAGCAAGACAGAGCAGCCCCAGCACTGACAGGGGTGCAGGAGCTGAGCCCCCCCTGCACTGCAGGGCACAACATGAAAGGGCTGCTCTGAATATGAAATATGTCAAATATGCCCAAATGCATTTTGTAAAAGACAATGTATTTATGTTTGGGGCTGCTTTGTTTGAAGAATCCATCGTGGCCAGGGATAGAAGCCCCAGTTATTTTTGTTTCTGTAAACACAGTGGTTGGACAGACCTTGCCCCCCCCTCCCCACACAGGCTGCTCCGAGGAGCCACAGTTCCTCCCTGCATCCATCAGGAGAAATAAATTCAGCATTTGTAACAGCTCTGGGGCTGACAGATGAAAGGAAGGGTTCGTCCCCACTTGGAGTGGCTCTCCAGCAGAGGATGTCGTCCCCTGCACTTGGTGCTTCGTGTGACAGGTTGGATTTTGCCTGATGTGTTTGTAGTTCCCTGGCTCTGAACGGGAACAGAGACAAAGACAGGTCTGGAAACCCTCTGCCCTCATTTGGGCACGGCTTTGTCCCGTCCTGGCCTCGGGGAGGTCAGAGCCCGGCAGTGCCCGCAGAGAGCTGCGCCCCCGAGGGAGCTGCGCATCACACCGGGGTCAGGGCCCAAGCCCAGGGAGGGTTCACTGAGCCAGGGCCCAAGCCCAGGGAGGGTTCACTGAGCAGGGGACTGCACCTGCAGGGGTGAGGACTGCAAACACCCTGGCACAGAGCCCAGCCACCGCCGGGCATCACCCCGGTGTGGCAATGCTCCAAACAGCCTGGATCCCAGCACAGCCTCGCTCCTGGTCCCTGGGGCTCAGCGGGATCTGCAGCCTGCAAATGCCACGACCTAAACATTCAAACCCGCAGGAATGGTCTGGGGACAAGCTGGGGATCGGCCCAAGCTCGGGCTCAGCGTCCTGGCGGTCTTTTCCGAGCGAAGAGCCCCCGTGACTGTGCGCGTCCTCCAACACGGAGTCTGTTACGGCACAGGACTGCGCAGCGCGGGGCACGGCCGGCTCTGTGCAGCACATCCCCAGCAGGGCTCAGCGCCTCAGCACAGCCAGCTCCTGCTGCCCGGTTCCACCTCCTGGGATGTTTACACTGTGACGGCCAAGAACTCCCTGTCCTTGTGTCCTTGTGTCCCCTGCCGCTGGTGACAGGCGAGGACACGCTCGGTGCCCGCGGCACCACGTGGGGGTGGCAGGGGCAGCTGCCAGGGCTGCCCAGCCCCAGCCGGGGAGGGACAGGTTCCCTCCAGGGACACCCAGGTGTGGCTCCTGCTGGAGGTGGCTCTGTCCCACCCCTCTGGTGGGGACGTCACCCCCAGCAGTGTCCATGCCACGTCCCACTCCATGTTCAGGGCACAGAGGCACCCCCGGGACAGCCTGACAGCAACTTCCCCAAACAACCAAGAGTCGAGCCCGGTTCATAGCACGGTTAAAATTAGGATTTTCTCTCAACGAATGTGTCAGATGGTCAGAGACACCCTGTGCCAGCTGCAGGGAGCAGACGCCGGGGGCTCAGCGCCCCATGTCGCTGTCTGTCCCCATTCCCTGCTGGCCTCTCCAGCACAGCCCCCCGGGCGGGTTTGTCGCCGTGTCCCCCGGCCGTGCTGGGGCTGAGCGCTGCCGGGAGGGAGCGATGGGAGCGGCGCCAGCAGCGCTGCCGTGTCCCCACAAGGGCAAGGGTAATCAATCATCATCAATCAGCTGTGGCTGTGGCACCGCGGGGACATTCCCACCGAGCGCCGAGCGCACCGCTGCCCTCAGTGTCCCCGTGTCCCCGTGTCCCCGTGTCCCCGTGTCCCCGGGGCTGGCAGCCAGCCCCGAGCAGCGGGAGCCGAGTGCTGTGGGACACTCAGCTGTCCCTTCCTGCGCGCTTCTCACCCCAACAGACACAAGAGAGGTGACGCTGGAAAGCCTCGGGTGGCTCCAGGGTGACACTGAAGTGTCCCAGCCCCGGTACTGGGGTGGCTGGAAACGCCCTGAGGAGCGAGGGCCAGGCAGGGCGAGCTGCACTCCGGGTGTGGAAACGTCCCTGCTCACGGTGCCGGTGTCACTGCACCCACAGTGTCACTGCACCCACAGTGACGGTGTCACTGCCCCCACGGTGTCACTGCACCCACAGTGACAGTGTCACTGCACCCACGGTGTCACTGCACCCACAGTGACGGTGCCACTGCACCCATGGTGTCACTGCATCCATGTCACACTGCCCTGCCTGGAGCATCCCCCGTGTGCTGGGCACTGGCCCAGCTCAGAGCAGGTGAGCCTGGTGAGCCCAGAAACCTCCACAGCGCCCTGGGAAATGCCGTTCATGGGTGACAGGAGTTTCCTGGTGCTGGGCAGAAGGTCCCCCTCAGGAAGGGTCGGTGTCCCCTCGTGTCCCCTCGTTTCCCCTCTGCTCTGTGCTGGGCCCTGCAGCCACCAGGCTCATCCCAACCAGATGCCCCTGGCCAGGAGGGCATTTTAATTCCAGTTTCCCACTTGATCCAAAGGTCCCCATCCCACCTGGACACCAGTAATCCTTGATTAATGGCACCTTGGAGTGTGAATCTGGAATTAAATCCCTCAGAGCTTCTGGCTGATCTCGTGCTGTGATTCCGTCATCTTCTCCAGTCCTATTTAGAAACACCAGGGACCAAATTCCCTTCATTTTTACCCAAATAATTTTAATTAGCATATTAAAATAAATGTCTCAACATCACCCTGTCACCTGCTTTCAACCGTGTTTACAATGCCCTTTTCCCATCCCTAAACTCTCAGCCTGGGATGCCCAGGGAGCGTCCAGGCAGGCGCTGCACATGGTGGAGATTCCCTGCCTGCATCCACACCTCTGTCCTGCCTGTGGATGTGACTGTCACAGCCAGAGCTGCTCCTCAATGCTGGAAATTCAGGGAGCTCTCCTAGGTTTGAAGGAAAAACACGGCAGGAGCTACACAGCCTCGGGAAAACCAGCATTGAGCAATGGCTGGCACCCTGACGGCCTTCTCCTTCCCAAAATAACCAGGGCGAGCAACACCCCAAAAACGAGAGCTGCTATCCCACATCAAAGCGTTTGTGCAAGCCTGACCCCGGATTTCAGGGTGGCAGCAGACGCGGGGTGCCCACGGGACATTCCCAATCTGCTTCCCAGCACCGCCTCTCTGGAGACTCCCCCTGGATTCACACCAGGCCTGACCTTTCCCAGAATGGGAGCTGCCACCGTTGAGAAAGGGTGGTGAGAGTGCAAGGGCTGCTGTTCCAGGGGCTGTTCTTACAGGGCTGCTGTTCCAGAGCTGCTTTTCCAGGGCTGCTTTTCCAGGGCTGCTGTTCCAGGGATGCTGTTCCAGGGCTGCTTTTCCAGGGCTGCTGTTCCAGGGCTGTTCCAGGGCTGCTGTTCCAGGGCTGCTGTTCCAGGGCTGTTCCAGGGGCTGCTCTTACAGGGCTCTTCTGTGCCAGGGCGAGGGCTGCTGTGCCAGCACTGCTTTTCCAGGGCTGCCCCTGCAGGGCTGC
>VWZN01001896.1:8189-75934 GCA_013396955.1 Regulus satrapa
AAAACCAAAAAAACCCCAAAAAAAAACCAAAAAAAATTCTGTTCAGAACTATAAAAAATAGATATAGAAAATAGACAAAACTAAAAAGGAAGACAACGTTTAGGACAATAAAAATAGGTGTACAAAGAATAGGAAGTCCTAATTCAAGATTCTTCCACAAGTTTTAAGATGTTCTCATTGTGGGAATATGTTTCCATGCAAGTAAAACCGAATATTGCATTCTCTGTGCCTACATACTGAAACTTTACTGAACAGCATTGCTTTTCAACAGTGATAAATTTGGCCAGCCATTAAGTATTGGAGAGAAAATGAGCATGAAATTCATACACTAAACTACAATATTGCATTTCATAATTACAGTGAATTCTGCTGGGGTTCAGGACTTGGTGTTAATCCCTTTATGAACCTTTGTGAAGTTGAGATGTTGCCAGTGTGGAAAGGCCACTACTTTAAAATCAGTCAGATGGAATCTGTCCACTGAAGGCCAGCCCAATATGTAGAAAGCCATTATCATGCACATTAATTGTATTTATTCCACTCTGAATCAAAAACAACACTTCAAGAAGCAATTGTCTGTGGAACATACACCACCACCCCACAGAATGAGCATGTGCAGCCCATGTTAAAGGGATTTTCTGCCTTTTATCCATTGAGCAGCAGCATGCAGGGGTTTCATTCACAAAAGGCACCACTGTGGTAACATAGATGTGCAAACCTCAGGAAAAAGGTATACCAACTCCCCTATCAGGCATACCTCCACCATCCTACAACAGAATAATCAAACCCAGCTTTTCCAAATATTTTCAGACACAAACTACCAACAAATTTCTGACTTACTGAAGTAGATGGCATTAACTTATCAAGCCAGAGAATCAGTCTTGAGAGGTAAGTACCTATTGGTCATATATCAGACCTACTCTGGGTTAGTGAATTCTTTTGTAGGTAACTTTTTTTTTTTTAATTGGTGGTATTTGGTTCAATATTAGCAATTTTTAATAATGAAGAGTGAAACACAAAGAAGGTAACATTGATTTTTTTTCCCTCTAGATTGAAAGATTATTGTCATCCAATCTTTTCCAGAAATAAATGTAACTATTCTGCCTCTTTAAAACAGAGAGATTTTCCAAAGAACAATTGGGGGGAGAGGGGGGGAAAGGCACTTCTTTTCATCACACATCATCTGTCAGTGTTAAAAAACTGCAGGGAGCATCTTTTCACAATCATTTTTCCTGTAAGATCACAGTACCTCTAAGTCAGCTGGAAATGTTGCAGGGAAGAAATTTCATTATTAAATATTCTTTGCTTGATGAGAGAACGACCTTTCCAAAAATTTGAAATATTCCATGCCTTTTATTTAGTCATTTTCCATCATACTTACAAAAATAAAAAACTACAATCTAAAGGCATCTGAAACTCCAGCTTTGGCCATTATCTCTCATTCTGTGCAGAAAGTCTTTCCATTAAGGGCTTCTTCCTCTGTATGCAGGCAAGTAAATCTGGTAAAAAATTGCATTTTACTTCTTGTCTTGTAATAATTCAAGCTATTCACTTAACCTCTCTTTAGACCAAACATGAAAGCAAATCTGGTTATGTTTTTAATTTCAGATTTTTTGAGACATCCTATTTTATTTTTGTTGTAAAATAGAAGATATTGCATGAAAATTACCAGTTTCAATACGTGGACTGCAGATAAGGCAATCATGCAGGAACTGAAGCATGAAAGGATGATTTTGTAGAGCACAGTAATGATATTGTGTTTCAACCCTGCTACTAAACATCCATAATATTAAAAGAAGGCCAAATATTTTTTTATAAAAAACACACCTTGAAATCGATACTAGTAACAACTTGGATCCATCTTTTCTGTTTCCCTACATTTAATGCACTTCTCTGCATTTTCAGATTTTCTCTGCATTTTAAACAAAATAGTCTCAGAATTTAAAACATGCAAGAGAACAGTAAGACTAATACATCCAGTATATGTATTAGATATACTAGAGATGACAAAGCAAAAATGTACCCAATTGCCTATGAAAGACAAATACAGAGCAAAATTGAACAACTACTCTAGGAACAATATAGCACTAATCATGCTAAATGGCTTGCTTATTTTATTTCAAGAAAAATTCTCACATATTTCAAAATTATTTTGCTGGTTTTAGGTAGTAACTGGTACAGAATATAATGCTCTATTATCCTAAATGGTTTTACTCAAATGAAGTTTGTTTATGCCTCAGTGGGTATGGTATCATGAAAAATACACTAATTGTACACAGACATAAGAGAACTACCAGAGACATAAGAGAACTATTAAAAAATAAAAGGGAATCCTGACTAAATGGGAAGGCAACAGGACTAAAAGCCCAGTCGAGTCCAGCCTGATGGCTGGAGAAGGGTATGGATTAGTTTTTCAGTCTGTGCTAACTTGTCTCTTGAAAGCAGTCCCCATTGATCCCCAATAGCTTTCTTACTAAATTCTTAAAGGAATGTTTCAGAATCTAAAAGGAAGAATTCTTATGATAGCATGTCAAAAATACAAAGTGGGAGTACCTATTTTTCACCTTGTTTCATTTGATTCAAGGAAAGGCAGCTAACTGTGATGGACAGCTTATGGTGCTACTCTGCTTTGCAATGTGGAAGATGAAGCAGGTTTATCTGGATTGCAGGGCCACTGCCAGCTACAGGAGACAGCATAATCAACGCTTGGCAAAACCTGTCTCATCTTTCAGCCAAGTGTCTGCCAGCCAGAACCCCACTGCTTGAAGGATGGTAACACTGAGGAGAGAATTTCTGCAGGGGAAATTAAAATTCAGAAAAGAAAATAAGACTCTGATTTTTCTGGGTTTCACCAAGATTATAGAAGATTTTTCCGTTGATCCTCCAGGAAATGCAGAAATTTAAATAAACTTGGGATTTGTTTCATTTGGATGCTTTAAATTATTCCTTTGAGCCTGTAAGGCCTATGGAACCTGAACAGACTACTGCAGCTGCTGCACCTAATTACATTTTGGCATGGAAAGAGGCTAGGACATGTCTGTGCAGTGCAGTCTTGCTCTTCTCCCTCAAGCAGGAGCTAGAATCATGATTCAATAAAATTTAGAAGTGCCTTTCATCACCTGCATTTGTACAGACTGATAGTAACTTCAAACAGAATGAACACAAGCAAAGAAAGCAGAACGGTGTTTACAGGGTGACAGCTGGCTGGCAGGCAGAAATATAATTATGAATTATAAAAAGAGGTGAAATAAAAATGCAAACTATTGATTTCTTGAACTAATTTAAAGCTCTGTTTCTCTAGTTGATCAACAAGGCATGTTCGTTTATGATAATCCAAGGGGAGGTTTGTAGCACTCACACATCACTTAGGACAGTGAAGGTTAAAGGGACTTATTTTCGCCCATGCTTGATTTTCTGGTGCTCAAAATGTATTTGGAAAGAACTGCTGTCTGAAATAGATATAGGACTGCAGGCTGTAATGTAAATTGATAAACATACTGTCATAATAAAATCAAAGAAAAGCAATCACCAGCAATTCAAAATCCCCAGCATTATCTAGGATATAGGGATGAAAGTATGAACTCTGTCAAGCTGTTTTAGTCTAGTGCAGCGTAAAAAGCAATTTAATATGGATCACAGAGAAGTCAGAAACCAAGACATTGCTGATCCAGAGATCAGCAGTCACTGTCAAAGTAGACAAAGCTGCTGTTTCATAGTTCTTAGCCTCTTCTGACTGGACTGTCACCCAGCGCCTCCCTTATGAGCTATCTGGGACTCACTTCTAGTTAGTAGGAGCAGTGGCTGAACCTGCCCCTGTTCCCTTGTCAATCCATGACACCTAAATTGAGAGAACGCAGAAAGGGCTCTCCAGTCAGGTCAGCAGGAGATTAATAAATTGAGTGATGGAAGGTGTGTATATATATATATATATATACACACACACACACACACACACACAAATACACTCTTTAAACTCTATTAACATATTTAAACTTTGACAGATTAATGCCTTGCTCAGCTCTCATTCCCCATGAGCAGAAGAAAGACATTGACAAGTAGAACACCCTGTACTATTCCAGAGGCCATCAGACACGCGCTCCCTAAAAGACCAATCACAGAAACTTAAAGTGAGGGCTTTAAAAAAAAGTATGGGGGACCCTTGCTCCAAATTGAGCTTCATTTTTAAGCTGGCAAGACTGACAAATGAGATTTTCAAAATAAATCTGCAAGAAAAATTCACATCTTTCCCACATCTATTTATCTAGTAGCATCTCTAGATAATACCAGTTTACAACTCATTTAATATCCATGGTTAAAAACCGTCATGAGAATTGATCTGGTCCTACAAAATGTGAAGTTCTGCAACTGATCACAATCATGGACTTCACGGTATTTCATTTCTAAGAACACAGAAAGCCAGATACACTGCTGAATACAACCAGAGATAAACATCCCCTCTAACCGAAAATCAGTAGCTTAGACTCTAAAGTACTAGCTAACAAGCTAAGGAGCACAATTGTGCAGCATTATCTGCCCTGATTTAATACTATTCCAACAAACAGAAAAATTTAGCCTTCAAGACTGCAGGCATAAATCAGAATTGTCTATGGGACTTGATCATATCCAGCAAATTACTCTTTCCTCTTCTGTGCTTCTCAGAGGATTTCATGTTGCTGCAAGACTGTTTCACTCAGAGAGCAACATTGGGGGTAGGTCCACAAAAACACTGCAGAGTTCAACACTATAAATGCTGGGCACAAAATTCACTGAGCAAACCTACTAGCTGGAAACAAAACAAGCTTTCTTTCTGGCCAAAGGCATTTTCAGAAAACCAAAGCCCACTTAGTACCAGACTGTAGAAATGTGGCCTAGGGTGACCAAAAAGAAAAAACAGTACCTGAAGTGACTTTATATGACTACAAAAGCTAAGGAAAACGTTCTTCATCCATCCAGTTTGAATGTGCAACAGAAATTTCAGGGAAATTTTATTAAAAAACTTTCTTAGCTTTAACCACTTAAAGGGACTTATTTCCCTTAGAGTAAACGAATCCTTTGTCTCTAAATACATGAATTTTCTTCTGAACTTCCAGGTACAAACCCCTGAGTACCTATACAAATTCTCAACTAGCCCATTTGTTTTTCCTGGAGGGCCTGTCTTGAAATATCTCTGATAATGCCAGGAGTCGATGTTTCTTTCTCTGAACAGATGGTAGCCACAAAGGCAGTATTAATGCACAAATGAAGTAGCAGTATGTTGTACCAAAACTCAAATGGACTCACTTTAAAGTAGAACTAGTCATGCTTTAGAGAAAAACATCTTGCACCTTTACTTTATGTAAATAAATGATGATGAATCCTTTAACATTGAGACAGAAACCCACATATAACATTTTTAAATCCCATTCCCATGCTCATAATGTAGTCTTTAAAACCAATATATTGGTTTTCTAATTTTTTTGTGGCTTTAAAATATGTTTATATAGACATTTTAGGAGTTTTCATCTTTGAATTCATCCTAGTTTTGAACAGAAATTTGATGACTAGTTAATTTTCCTCTTAGAATAGTTCACGTTCAGATTTAATCAATCTACATCTTATTCAGTCACCAATTTTTTCTGAATAATTTGTGATCCACACACTACAGTAGGGTAATAGTTTATTTGGGCAGTTCTGACTTTAGTCTTAAGCTATCACAATTTTTGGCACAGATGCACTGACAAATTCATGAAATGTTGATCAAACCCAGCTTAAAAAAACCCATTAGAATTGTGCTTGAAGTCTTTTCTGATCACATAAGACATGAAACTGAAAGCAAGACAAAGAGAAAAGCTGTATAGCCTCATGGTCTTCTGAAACAACAGTGTCGTGACCCTTCATTTGATATAGTGACTAGTGTCACATAACAAAGCTTTTTCCTGCTATTCCCTAAATTGAAAGTACACTATACAGTATGTTGTGTACACTTGTATCTTTTACAGAGAGTAATACAACTACTCTCAAACGCTAATGTTGTCTTTATTATGCAACTTAATTTTTTTGGCTCTATATGGAGCTTGTCCTTTTTTTCCTTCCTGATAATCTACATTGAAATTCATGTTGCAATTGCCTCTTTTCTTCTCCCCTCTTCAAAACTCCTTGGAAGAAAGAATATTACTCAAAATGAGGAGAACATACTGCTCATTCTACACAAGGTATTGGTAACCAATTCTGCTAAAATAAGAACTTGCAGAGATCAGAAACTAAGCAGCATTTTGAACATACTGCTACCCCTGATCTACGGTCTGGAATTCTTTTCAAAAGGGCATATTTTTAGTATCAGATTATTTGTTATGTTAATTCTTTAGTTTTTTTGCGTTTTTCCCCCTCTCCAATTTTAGTCTTTGCTTTTTTGATACACTGTCCCAAAAAATTGTACTCTGCCCAGCTGGAGCATAAATGTATTGCTGCCTGTGACAAATATGATTAAGTACTAGAGAGCTCTGTGATTATGCTATTGTTATACAGATATTTGTCTATTAAAATCTCTTAGGGTTGATGAAAAATCCAGTTGACTATAGGTCAGTCTATTTTTGGTATTGGGTTAAACACATCAACAGTCCTTCAGGCTGAACCTTTCGTTATCATAAGGTGTACCTGCAAAAATGCATATGTCTTATGCCTCATCTTTTTTCCTTGAATCAAGCTCTATTATTCCCTATACCATACAAAGTAATTACAAGTTTCAGCATTTCTTGCCTGTGTTAAGAGTTCAATATCATACATATTATTCAACTAGGTAACATTCCTCTTTCTACTTTACCAGTTAAGATTTCTGCCTTTTACAGACTTGAATGAGGACAAATTTCATTATAACTGCACAAACCAAAAAACTTGTACTGCTCATTTCTGTCAATCACTGCAAACACAGTTCTAGAATTTCACCACAGATCTTTCAAGCACACTGGCTATTCCATGTAAGATATTTGGTATGCAGTGTAAGATCCATTCCTAAAAGAGCAGCAGTCTCCAACCTGCAGCAACGGAGTGACTGACTGCAATAAAGGGAGGAAAAGAGAAATTGCCATACCGGTGAACTCCGCTGTTGCACATAATGATGTGACAAGCTCCAAGCCTGCTGCAGAGCTCGGACGCCACGGAGAGCAGTCCAACGCCGGAAGCGCTGCAGGCGGTGTACGCACAGGCAGCCGTGCGCTTGGAGCGGATAAAGGACCCTATGAGCCGGTACAGCTCATCCAAGCAATTGAGAGGCCTCATCAGCTGCAAGAGAGGAAGAGAGTGAGTATTCGCTCCTGAGAGCACATGAAACACTCTAACAGAATAGGTAGGTCATCAGAGATGCAGGTGGGACACCACGTCTGGCTGGGAAAGCCAAATTCCATGACATAAAAACAAATCATAGAGTCTTCTGTTACATGACATATGACAACATTCTAAAGCTTTTCAGTTCTTCCCATCACTGTCTCATTCCCCTGTCTCCTGCCTATGGAAGTGGTTTTCACTTCAATAGACTCTACTGACCCTGAGTGCTATATCCATTAATGGACTGGGAAAAGAAGTGAAGACATAAAGAGGCAACCTACAACCCTACACACAGACAGGAAGATACCAAGACTTGCTAATTGACTTGCTGAGAAAATTAGCTTACATTTATGAAAACATTGTTCTTTATTTATCAAATGTCTAGTTCCTAATCCTAACAACATCAAAAAATAAAAATGAACAGATATGACAAAAACGTACTACAAAGGAAGAACAGTTAACTTTGCATCAAGACTTAAAATATGTCTCCCAGCATATTTTATATTAAAATATAACTCCCAGCATTACTGTACTAAGAATGAATGAAGTAAACAAAGCAGCTTCCAAATGCAAAGCTTGTGTGAGGAGAGGAGCCTTCAAAAGTGGTCTAGCAATGAAAACCAGTATCTCATGGTGCTTTGTAAATGAGATATTCACAATACAAATTTTCAGACCACTAATTCTAAATTTCCATTTCTCATTATTCCAGAAACACTTCAAGATTCCAATTCCCCATGCTACTTAAAGAATTAATCTTTTGAAAGGCAGATTAATTCCCTAAGGACAGTTAAGACTTTACTTGGTTTAGGTCCTACTGGTTTAACTTGCATATGTCTAAATTGATTTTAGCTGGTGTCATCTACTAGAGCTATGGAGAATAAAGGGAAAGGCGCAGCCAAACATGGATCATGCACTCACTCTTGGCTTGCTCCAGTTGCAAAATAAATGCATTAGCTTAACCTAGCATCCCTTGGTCAGATGCGGATTATGAGATGCTTTTCACTTGCCCTTTTTTGCTGAAATAGATAGGGAACAGGTCTAGGGGTAACATGCACTTCCTCCACGGCTAAGCATTCCCTGCTGCACCTGTGACTGCTAGGCAAGTTGCTGACTCCACAGGGAAGGAGTGACAAATGTCCTTCTTCCCTCGTGTGCAGTCCCGCACAGATCCAAGAAACTGGAACTACCAGTCTGTTAACACCAGTGCTGGCTGATGCTGACATAAAATTTTAGTCTGTCATAGGGCTCAGCTAATGAGCACTACTACTTCTCAAGCCACAGTAGCTCAATCACTCTTGTAGGCAAGACCCCAGGAATTTCTTTATTCCCCCTATTGAGGTGCAATACAGAAATTAATTCTCCAATGAGAGAAACGAGCATTAAATGAATTTTTATAGCCCCTGGGATCCTGAGCCACAAAGGTTTAAAGACAAATGAAAGCATTTGAAGAAAGCCTAAATGAAAAGATTCAGAAGAAAGCCTTCTGACCAGGATGCTGAAGGATTATTTAATTCAGAAAAGCACTTCCATCTTTCAGAACAAAAAAATTTCTGCCTGCACTTGTCCTCCCTCATACTACCCCACATGCTCCTAGAGCAGTTGCATTGCTCTGAGAGTACAGTGAAAAAGGAAAGTAATGGTTTCTCTTCTCAAATGCAGACACCCTCCTGCCACACCTTTTAATACAGGGCCACATGGCATCCCCTACCACAAAAAACACAGGTGGGACAAAAAGCTGCAAGAGAGTTCCTTCTTTTCCCTGCCCCTCTCCCCCCAGATTTAAACAATTCAATTTTTGATGCCATTAAGAAAGTCTCACAGTGTGTAACATGCAGAGTTTAATTAGGTGCTTAACATTTTTAGTTACCTTATCTATATAAGCTGCTTTAGATGTTGAATTTGGAGGCAAGTTTGACTTGTCCAGGTAGAATGCCCTGAAAGAACAAACAGATAGAGTAAGGCAAAAATTCATTGTTTCAAATCCTAAATAAAATTTCTACAAGGGACTATTCTTAGACCTATCCTAAGGTTAGAGGGCTTTTTACCTTATGGTAAGAGACAGTCAAGGACTAAATGCAATATTTAACAGCCACTATCACTCCTTTTAAAGTAATAAGGATTTTTTTGTTTGTTTGTTTTGTTTTTTTTGTTCTGGAGACAAAAACTGTCCCTCTGCCCTTTGACAGTATAGCGCAAAATTTTAACACCTAGAAAAAAAAAGAGATCTGAAAGTGATCTTCACCAAAGCTACCCATGAAAAAATCTGTGGGAACTGTATAGATTTTAAGAGTGACTTTGGGAAAACTTTGGCATACAAACAGTTCCTGAGCTTCACATTCTACAAGCATTTTTATATTTGCTGTACATAAGTGCAGTAACATAATAGCAGAATCCCCAATGTGTAACACAGTACTGACAAAGGAAACATACATGTTCATAATATAAAAAACAAAAAGCAGAAACCTTACAGGGGAAAAATATGCATTATACATGTCTTCTTCAATTCACGAACCATAGAGGAATTTTTAGTTTAACTTTCCAACTTATAAGCAACTTAATTGCACACCACAGAGGAGCTATCATTAAACAGCTCATAGGTAAATATCATACATATCCTTGAGATAAAATCACAGGCTTTATTGCCTCATCAGAAACACTTCAATAAGCCTATCCCTGCCAGAGCAGTGAAGTTGGACCAGATGATCTTTAAAGGTTGTCTAACTCAAACCATTCAGAGAAACCATTCTGCTGGTTGTAAAGCTTCTAAAATCTCCTGTGGCAGCTGAAAACAGAAATATTTGGTAGGCCTCCCTACCTGCCAGTGAGAACTAAGCAACAGCTACTAATGCAGAAAATCTGGGTAACATTTAAATGAAACGGAACAAGAGAAATCCAGCTGAACTGTCGAACACAAAGGGAAAAAAAAAAAAAAAACAAACAAAAAAACCAAAAAAAAAACCCAGAGAGATTCTCCAGTGACAGCCTCAAGGTAACACTGTGATGTAGCTCTACTGTGTGTGCTCAAGGCACAGACCTGACTAAAGGTCACAAGCAAGCCACAGTCCAGGCTGGAACTAAGGAGTTTGGCAGACAAATTTCATTTGCTCTATAATATGAAGAAAAAAAAAAAATTCTCCTTGCATTCTAACTCTCAAACAAGAGGATCAACAAGATCCCCCAGTCAATAAAACACTGGTTCATGTGGCACACAAGGTTAAAAACTGCTCCTCATCTTATTTTATGATTTCATCTAGGAGAGAAGTTACATTGTTGCACACTTGCTGGGCAGGGCTGTGGACTGCAGATCTGAATACCTGTTATACTCGTCAATAATCTGGAATAATTAATTTTAAAATCCATTCATTTGTTTTCAGTTTTGAAAAACAACTTCTCCCACATTTAAGGTTTGAATTAATTGCCTCAGAAAGCACAGGAAAGGTAATTTAGTTCTGTTATTCCATTAAGGCTGTTGCATGATCCGCAATGCACTCTGTGTCAAAGGAAGCTGGACACTATTGAAAGGAAAAGAGGTTTGTAGAGAAAATTACTCATAAATCACTTTGAGTGGCCACAGCACATAAAAGCTACCTCAGCAGCAACAGACCAACCTTTTTTCTTTGTTAGCAAAGCTACAAAACAAAGCCTCACCCAGCTCTCCACTGAACATTATCAGACTGAATGCCTATACTGCTTTTTCCTGGCATACAATAGGAAAATCTGCTTCATTCAGAGACTGTTCAGCAATCCCATCTCTTTGGACTGCTATTCCAGTAAATTCGTCTGCATAAAATGCAACCAGAAACCGAATATGGAGCAGTACACTAATTATTGGAGCACATAGAAAATAATTAACTCAGGGTATAAAATGAAGCAACACGGACACTAGAATGGGATATATGCTTATAGGAATTAGTCCATTAATTCAGGCAATTATTCATTAACCTAAAAAAACACAAACAAAAAAATCAAGTATATACAACATTCATTTAAAATATCAAAATATCCTGTTACAAGTGAAACTATTCCTTCCCCATCAGATAACACTTCCAGATGTTTCTCAAGTGCTTTACTTTTATTGCTTTTCATAAAAATTGTCTTCAGTACTTTACAGAACATGACAACCTGTGGACAGCATATAAATTTCCAAAGCACTTCACTTAATTACTAAATGCTTGTTATGGTCCTTAATCATATTTTATGGGAAAAGTTAATGGCAATCTTGGCATGCTGCCCAATTTGAGCAATATTTTCTAATCCATTTGAAATGAACCAGAATGAAATCATAGTTCTTTGTCTCCAAATGTAATATTAGTTTAGCTTTTAAAGCCTTGCAATTTCTCTAAGACCCAGCAGAAAAGCCTTCCTTAAAAAAAGAAAAAAAAAAGAAAAAAAAGAAAAAAAAAGGCAGATAATCCAATACACAATAAATCTACTGAGGATTATTTCTGTGTTCAAATTTTGTAAGATACCCCCTATACAGCAATGTCAAATAATAGGGACAATTATATGAGGGAAAACTAACACCAGGATAAGGTAACAAACATCTTGGGATTTAAAAAGAAAAATCTCTCACAAGATAAATGCTTTCCCAAGATGTCCTCTTAGAACCTGAGTACAAAGGAAATGCAGAAGTACCAATGTTTTCTTAGTGAAGCATTTTACATACTCCAAAACTGACAGAGACATGTATAAAGTCCTGAAAATTGAAATTTTCCAAATTGAACCATAAGAAGGTTTCAGACCTGCAGAGACATATTCCTGTAGTATATATTCTGTTATAGCAGATTATTTAATGCATTCTTTCCACTAAATGGCAAATCTCAATAAATCATAAATTACCATGTACAATTACCTTCTCAACTCATGCTAAGGTTCAGCCATTTTAAATCATGTCTCCTAGCATCTGTCAGCAATACAATCCTATGTACAGTGTCACCAGCATCCTTAGTAATTACAGAAAGGTTTAATTTTAACAACTGAAAAGCTTCCTGACGGTACCATGATCTTAAATTGTCAAAGAGCATATACAGTAACATTTTGACCTCTCACAATTATTGTGAAAACTGAAGTGCAGAACAGAAAATTTTAACACCATGTGGCTCTAATAATATGTAACTTTTATTTCATGAGTAAGCAACTCAGTAAGCCTTACCCTTTGATGAGGTCCTTACACCCTTGTACTCAGCACTGGTGATGCCACACCTCGAATCCTATGTTCAGTTTTGGGGCTCTCACTACAAGGAAGACTTTGAGGTTCTGGATTGTGTCCAGAGAAGGGCAATGAAGATGGAGAAAGGCCTGGAGCAATAGTCTTGCCAGGAGCAGCTGAGAGAGCTAAGGTTGTTTAGCCTGAAGAAAAGGAAGAATAGGGCCCAGGGGAGAGCCCTATTGTTCTTCTTGTAATTAGGTGGTGGTTGGCCTCCTTCTCCCACATGACAAGTGATAGAACAAGAGGAAATTGCCTCAATTTGTGACAGGGAAGGATTATATTAATTATTAGGAAAAAATTCTTCACTGGAAGGTTTGTCAAGCACTGGGACAGGTTGCCCAGGGAAATGGTTGAGTCATCATCTCTGGAGATCAAAAGTTGTGTAGATATGGCACTCAAGGACATGGTTTACAGTCGATTTCGCAGTGCTGGGTTAACATTTGGACTCAATCTTAAAGGTCTTTTCCAAACCTAAATAATTCCATGATTTCTGGCTTATCCCCATCACATAGTGGCGAACCAGCTTTTGTCAGTCTCTACTGATGTCGTGGTTTGGGAACAGCATTCTCCAATTTAGTCTTCCCTCTGAAACCACTCCAAGCCATGCACTATTACTCACTCCCCCTTCCTTAGCAGAGGGCTGGAGAGGAGAATTGGAGGCACAAAAGGTAAAGACCATAAATTGAGATAAGAATAACTGACTAGAAACAGAAGTGGGACAAGAAAGCTAACAGTAGGAGCAACAATATTAATGACAGAAGTGTACAAAAGAGAGAGTGATTCCCCCACAGAAATGCCCTCTGTGGAGCCCACAGTCTGACCACAGCCATGTTACCCCAACTGCTCAGGACCAGCACCACATCCAGGAGGAACCTCTTCTGGAGGGAAGAAACTCCCTTCCCTGCCCCTGGTAATGATGTAAGGTGGTATAGAACAGCCTCTATGTCCTTGTCATGTCCCTCTGGCTACTGCAAAAATTAACCCTGTCCTGGCTGGAAAACAGGACAACTATTATTTTCCTCTATTGTGAGAAATAGCACAGGCTTTGGTGAAGGGGATAGGACTGTATGGCGAGACAAGAAAAATACATAGAAAAGAGAAAAAAAAATCAGGTTTAGTAATGCATTTCAGTACTTACAAGAGGGAGGGATAGTAAGAAAATTGCAAAAAATTAAACTTAAGGACTTCCTTGGAAACCATCTGCTTTAGTGGACTAGACTTGGAGTATAGCAGGGACATGGACTTCCAACTCTTGAAAACCAAATTCCCAAGAAACTAGACTCTTAAATTAAGGGAGGAGTCTTCATAATGCTCCTCATTTTCTTGCAAGACTGCAGCATCTGGCTAAACTGCTGATCTCCCACCATTTTAAACTATCTTCAGGCTATGAATAAGGCATGAGTAATTGTCATTAGGATGAGCACAAGTACCTGAGGTAGAAACAGAGGAGCATGGTTGTAAAGCAACAATCCTGCTATGGAAGCAGGCCTTTCACAGGCCTACTCTTAAACCTTTGTAAACACAAAAGCAGGGGATTACATAAATGTGAACATAGAAATATGAAGACAGAAAGTCATGGATGACAAAAACATTGAAAAAAAAAAATCCAGTTTGCTCTATGTAACACTACCCACTTTTCACCTGTTTTCCAGAATTTAGTGTCTCTGCTTATGTCCAAGAGCACTTGAAACTATTTGTGATGTGAAAGGGAAGTTCTTCAACCACAGACTAGTTACAGCTGCCCTCCTGCTTCTCCCATCACTGTCAAAACAGCTAAATCCACACTGGACCAAATAATGCTAAGTAATCACTTCCACGTTTCTCTTTCAGACAATGGATGTCTCCTTTTTAGCTCCTGATATTCCAGACATGGAATACACTGTTAAAAGAGACCACATGCCAAATATTCATCATGTGGTTAGAGTTTTGACTACTGCAGGCTTGGGCTGGATGACTATCAATGGGCAGGAGTGAAAGAAAAGGCTCCACCTCTGATCACTGCAGATACACATTCTCTGTGCTTGCAGCAGATAAAGAAAGCAGGATGAACCTGATGTCCTCAGTGAGCAGAGAGTCAGTACATATAACCTACCAAGACTCGTAATTTTCAATTACAGAACACTACCCATAGTAAATACTGATCCTATTCTGTCAAAAGTCTAAAGAAACAATTAATTTACATTCACAGAATGAGCACAGCATGGAAAAAGGAAAAAAAACAAAAAACCAAAGCTAAATTCAAGCCATCTGGTAATATCTTTTAGACCAGCTAGACAAATTTAATTTACTTTTCCCAGGATCTCTCTATTCTTTCTCTGGCCTTGCTTAATTTAGATGAAATTATTCTTAATTTCTGTTCCATCTAAAGTATTTCTCACTAAGTTCATCAGAAGGCAAACTTAGCTATTATTTCTTTGTTATATCCTTCAGAGTGAATACTTAGTTTCCAATTTCTCTTTCAGAAAGACTTTGCATTTAGAAAGACTTATGCCAGAAATTTCTAGACATATAGAACCTCATCTTAAAAATCTAAGAATCATTAGATTTCCCATGTTTATAGTCATATAAAATACATGATAAATTTATCTATGCAGTATTGCAGTCCAGCTTTACTGCTGCTGTTTAGAACACAAAGCTGTGTGCCAAATAGGTAGTATTGAATACAGGAAAGCAGTTTTTCTAAGTGATTCAGAAATATCTCACTGTAATAAAAAGAAATTATTAACACAGATTCACTCTCTGAAATCTGTAACTCTCTTCACATTACTCTTCTAAATTTGATGGCAATGACAGAAGCTGTTAATTAACAGTTTAACATGTCACTCACTGAACTGAACAGACACGAAGGAAAGACCCATCACAGGACAAGAGTAGGACAAGCAACGTAAGCTTCTTGACCACTTGAGCATTGGCTTGGGAAAGTTTTCCACTGGAAACTGTGGGACAAAGAGTCTGTCAGCCTTAAGGTGGATTTCAATGTATTTGCTACAGGAATTGATCTATGATCTAGCCTTTTTTGATAATGCAGGTATAGCCTCAGGGCTTTGTAATTTTGTTTCAGAGACAAACAAGTTCTTTCTTTCATAGTAATTAACTACCTTTAAGTGAATACATCCTTTATGTCACTGTAACTCATTTATAGCAAAGCAACTATTAGAGATTTTTAGTTCAACCTGAAGCCATCACATCTATTTTCTACCTTGACTGAATAATACAGGATACAGAAAACGTCCTGCAGAAAAGGATACAGATACAGAACAGGATACAGAAAAGAAGCCTGCAGCTTGAGAGGTTGTTGTGCATGTGTATGTGTGTGTATAAATAAAAAAGATGTTACATTTCTCAGACAGATTTTGTTCCACGTTTGCAGATATTCTAAGGCAGAAATACTTTCCTTATCGTTCTGAAAATTAAAAGAAACAAGAAAACCCAACAATATGAAAACCTCATGAATTGTAACATCCCTGAAAAAAAATTCAATTAAATTTGCCATTGCTCTGTGGAGGATTACTTATGACATAAAATAAATACAGGAGGCTTCAGACAGAAAAGTTGTTTGAAGTTACATTGTAAATGAAACTCTTTAAAATTACAAATATTACATTCAGTGTAATCAGATGTTCAATGTTATGAAGGTAGTTAGCTAAATGATTCGTCATTAGATTCACTGATTATAATTGCTTCCTTAGCATAACAGACTTGCATTTGCCTCCTAAAATGATATCCAAGCAAACAGCAACATAGGAAGAAAAACCCAACAAAAAACCCAAGAAAACTCAAAAAAAATTCCACTTTTCCCCTCCCCTCTACTGCTTGCTTTAATTTTTCTTCTATTATGGTTGTACAACAGACTACAGAAGTAGCTGCCAATAACCCTGGACACAGCTGACTTCAAAGAATAGTTCCAAATCACACAGAATGGTAGGCAGGAAGGAAGAAACATATTTTTCAGACTTTCTTTCTCTATTGATGCACAGGCAAGTTAATTACTATACGGTGGTAATTAGCACCCACACCAGTGGTGGGGATGTACAGCAACCCTCAGCTGTCTTTCCCACAGCATGATCCTATCTTTGGAGTAAAGAACTGGGTCATCATATAATCAGGAGTGTCACAAGAAATGCCATGCTGAGGATAAGAGAAAATTAATGGAAAAGCAGAACTCTCCTGACCTTACTTTCATCTATTATTTTTCTCATTTCCTCTGTATGTTCCCAATCCTAGACACCATAACATCAGAAAACAAATTCAGAAGGTGTTTAGATGTCTAAATGTGAACATACATTTCTCAAGAAGCATTAAAAATACTCCACTATCTAAAAGCCATTAATTTCTCTAATTTCTTATTAGCTGAAAATTATCTGCATAGGCAGCTTTGGAATCCAAACTCATTTACTGATGTGCAGTTTTCAACACCTATAGACCACCATAGTTTGCTCTTGTAGTCAACAATGAAAGGGAAGCATGCTGCAGAGACACAGAAGCTGGAAGTAGGCTTGGTACAGCCACAGCCCTGCACCCTGCTGAATGACCTGTGCCCTGAACATCCTCTCTGCCTTTGTGATACATCCCTTACGTGCAGAGACATATCCAGGAAAAAAACCTCCCAAAGTGTAGATGTGCTTGGACTTTTCTGATTAAGCAGCTACCCAGAAGTACCTGTAGAAAACTGCATTTTAATAAAATATCATACGAGGGACAGATTGCGCTCAGAATAAGAATTCACACTACCAAAACAAATAAACAAACAACAAAAAACCCAACCAAACAACAAAGCTCCATCACCAGCAGCAGAAAAAAAAAAAAGATTAGTCTGATAAAATGTTGAATACAGAGATAGAAAGACTGAAAGAGCAAGCTTCCTACTGCAAACCCAGATTCCTACCCCGGCCCAGCAAGTTCAAACCAACAATAACGTGGGCAAATGTTACAGAAGTTTTCATTCTGACACTGAAAGTCCATTTCCAAAAATGGCTTACTTTTTGCAGGAAGCTAACTCCAAAACCTATTTCTCTAATGATAAAAACTACTCTCATATCCAACTAAATGTTTTACTTCGAAGTCATTGTTCAGTCCAAAGATTGGCTGAGCTATGGCCATGCAGCTAACCTGTCTGTCAGGGTCCAACAGACATGCTTCACAACCAATTTTACCATCACAGCAAGGACCATACAATTTACTTTTATGCACTGCAGTCATTAATAGCTAGCATACTGAACCTTACTGCAGGAAATTTATTTACCAATTTATAAAGACCATATTCAAAGAACAGAAAGTATTTTAAATAAATAATTATTTAAATTTACCCTCACATTTTTGCAACTACATGACTCAAGACTTCCAAGACAATACTTAAATCAACCAAGCAGTCTGAGTAAATATAGTGTATGCGTGAGATTTTGTTACTCCTATCAGCATTTTTAGTAGTTATGGATTTGAACACCATTGTGTCCAGCATTGTTGAAGCAAAATGATGTCTGGTCTCTGTAACAGAAAAGGATTGATTCAGGATCAAAAAAAGCCTGCTTGAAAGTGAAGGAGTACAAAAGGAGGAAGATGGGGACAAGTGGGAGGAGGAAGAATACAGAAAGGTCTTGCTCAACATTGACCTCCATAGTGGTCAGATACACAGGTTCTTTTTAGTCCACTTCTAAGTTAGAAGGCAACTGCTGAGTTATCGAGCACATAATAATAAAGATCTTGAATATCTCTACTGACCTAATTACTTTCACTTGGATGGACTGAATGTTTCTCATTAGCAAACAATTTGATCAGGTTCAATTTACATTGCTGGCAACTGCTAGCACAGCTCAGTTCTCACATAGAAATTGAACTTTTTCTTCCTTATTTATCTCACAGAAACAGAACTGGTGAACTATAAATACAATTGCAATTTGAAAAAAAAAATCCAGCATGATTAAGAATAATTGTGGATTAAATGCTGAAAATTTCTCAGCAGACTGAAATTTCATAAACTAGGTATTGGTTGCTTTGTTGGTTTTGCGTAAATAACATCTTTATTTCAATAAAGCATTTCCTACATACTGCTGGTGTAGAGGATGTTGCCTCAGGAATTGTAGAAGGACTCAACTTCAGCTTATCTTAGAATAAAAGTTCCTTTATATTACTAATAAAATTCAAATAGCTAGGGTTAAGTCTATTACAGAAGATGGAGGGACATTTTCTCCATTCCACATAAGCATGAAATTCTATAACCAATCTTCAACGGTCTTTCATTCATTCTCATAAAAATGATAATCTTATCAATGACTATTTCATAGCCGAGATAGTATTTGCAAAAGGCCCAAAGCAAGAACCACGAAAGACAGAAGCTCTTATAATGCTCATATCAGTGTCAAGGAGGACAGTTTTGCACCTGGATTTATTGCATCAGTTCTGATATTTAGAAACCTGGGTAAGAGTTATGAACGACCTCTGCAATAAAAACAAAGGTTCAGCTTCTTGACTTTATGGCTATCTTTCCTGAAATTCACAAAAATTTTCCTAATGTATCTTTTGATTCATTCAAATAAATAATCTGTATATTAACCTTTTTAAAGCACACGTAGGTATGAGATCCATGACCCAAAAATATTCTATGCACTAAAACTTTAAAAAGACTTCACTACAAGAAATTAAGAGGTAGCTGAGCAAAGATACTACTCATTTTTAAATTTACTCTCCTGCTTGTGTACATACCCAGCTAGGCCAACATCTCTGTTTGTAACTGGGACCATCCACAACCAGAGGGTCTCTTATTTCATATTATTATTGGAGCATTATTAACTCAATGCATCAGGAATAGGAGAAGCTGAAATTATTTCCTGAGCTCTCATCAATGGATGCCTTGGCTGCAGCGCCACTGCCAAACATTGCTTTCTTTCCCACTACTCCCCATGCTCTTCTCCCACTACTTTTTCCATAGCTGTTGCTCCCACTTGATTTTGGCTGCTGTAGTGATAGAGAGATTATAAAATGTTCATCAGATGGTCAGCTAACAACAAGAAGCACATTCCTTTTCTATGGAGAAAGAATAGCTTATGGGTTTTATCTCAAATGACATTTTATTACTGATTAAGAGGTGCTGCAGAGAGGATTTCTTCCATGTGAAGTATTATTACACTTGAGTATGTTTCCAGGGAATATTCTATTTCATTTTTTTGTTCTTCTTTAGAGCAATTAACCAAATGTTAATATCTTTCACTGCTGTAGTTACTTCATTAGATTCTCCTGGCCAAACACCTACACATGCTAGCAAAGAGCAGAACAAGAATGAAGCATCTGCTTTTCTGTTTTTCCTCTTCACATTTTGTCAGTTACTTCCTGAAGCTGTTTGTGCTGCACTTAAGAAATGGGTAGAGTTCGCCAGAAAGCAAACAAATCAATTACTGAATGTTCTGGTCAGACATTAGAGAGCTGAAAAAACATCAGTTCTTTTCCTGTTCTTCTGACTGAGCAGAGATACCCATGGTAATTTCTATTAAGGGTAAGTTTTTAATGGTAACTTCTTATAAAACTAAGCCTTCAAGCTTAGCAACTCATCAGAGCTCTGAGTCACAACTCTGTAAAGAGGAATGCACCTCATTATAACCACAGCATGAATGGAGGACCTAACACATGAGGTAAGCAAGGTCAAGGAACACAAGAGCATAGTGTCAGAAAGAATTATTTTAAGGATTTTCACGGGAGGTTAAATTAGTCCTATTCATAGACAAAAACAACACAAAAAGTCTTGCCTTTGTCTAACTATCTATCCAACATTAATTGATTTCGTCTAGGCCAAATACCGGCATGACCAAAGTTCTCTGTAAAACTTTATTTGGGTTTATTTAGATTTAGAACATAAGCCTTGTCACATAAATACTCAGAAGGCACTTTTTTTCCCAAATAGGAAGTGCAAATACAAGAAGATGGAAAACTGACTAAAAAAACACATTTGTCATTGACATACAAGTGCATTGACAAAGATATCCTACCAAAAAAAAAAAAAAAATTAAAAAAAATCAAATTACCACATTCATTAAATGCAATTGGCTTTTAAATTGTTTTTGCTATAGCAGTACTTAGATTAAAACAGAATCTAGAAATCCCACTGCTTTAATAACAAATAAGATAAATAATTGTGCAGGATCAAAGAAAACCTTCCAGAGAGAAGGAAGGCTTCACCAACAGGTGAAGAAATTGCAAAGAGACCCTCATTTATCTTCTTTCCCATCTCATTGTCCTGAGTTTTTTTTTAACTCTTGGTCTCTGCTGCTTATAGAAACTGCCTAATTGTCCTAGTGAAATGGCATTTCCATCCATGAAATGACATTTCCATCCTATCCATGTATTTTAGAAGTGAATAGATGTGGTTTTACCACAGTCCTTTGCTCTTTAACGCACGTGGCAAGTAAGAATACTCAAACAGGTGTTTTGCACAGACACAGCAAGACCCAAGAGTGATCTATGTACCCACTTTTCTTACTTTACTCCATAACTAATAGCATGCTTTGTGTAATAGAAATACTGTCTTTATGTGCAACTCCTTAATGAAATATGTACCAAAATACATAGCTGCATAATTTCTGCACATACTGGCAAGTATGCTCTCTCTAATCCATAGCCAATGTAGGTATCCAAATATGCCTGTGTTCCCATGAGTGTGGTGGGATGTGGGGAGAAAGAGAAGGAAAATAATATTATTTTTGAAGTCCTACTATGTAGAAATTAGGGAAATATGGTCTATAAAATCAGATCATAATGTGCAGCAATCCTGATAGCCCACTCGTGGTCAAATAGACTTTCTTTTTCTATATGCATTAGTACAACAACCTGGAGGTAATTACAGCTAAAACTTTCAGGAGAAAACAATTTTTGTAGAAGCAACAGTGCAGAAATTAGAAAAGTCAGAATCGTCAACCTTGGATCTTATGCAATCATGAACCAAGAGCCAACCACCATACAAGAGATTTCAGTTTAAAGCTCTTTCACAGAACCTGAATTGAAGAACAGAACTCTGTAAGCTAATTCCAGGAATGTTGGTGCATTACCCACCGTAGTTTCTGGTTATACTGCTTGACTTTTTCTAGTGAGGCAGCATTAATCTGAGCTTGAAATTCTTCCACCGAGACGCTGTCTCTGTAATAATATCCTTCCATGCTCTCCAATGCTGTGAAAAGAGAAAGGGGAGTGGAAAAAAGAGAAAGATCGGTATTAAATATTTAGTAATTGTCTTCTTTGTAGTCTTGTTCACATACAAGTGAATTACTTCTTAACCTTGAGGCTGTGACCCTACTGTGAATTGCTGATCTCCATATGTCATCAAATTCATACAGATCTCTCTTAAAGATTCCATTTACAAGAAAAATTATATTTCGTGCCCTGTGGAAAATATAGAGGAGAGCATTAATTTGAGTCCCTTTGCTCTAATTAAAGTACTCCTGCCTTTTGAATGCAAATGTGGATTTTAATTCTGATATATCCTGGAAGAAAACTGTAGAATAAGCTGGGGTAGAGGAAATAAAGGATCAACGTAACTTTCATAGGAGACCTAACAACTTCTCATGAAGCCAAATTTTGGGATATGTGGAGCACCTCAGAGACATGGAACACCTCACCTAGAGGTTCCTCTAATTATACCCACTGATAATATGAATAGCTTCTTCTAGATTAAATAAAGCAACTTTTTCTGGATCTCTGAAAGTGGCCTAGAAGTTCCTTTTCAAGGTAAGTGAAGTCAAATACTCATCTGTGTCTACCTTTGCTGTATTAATTTCACCAAACCAAGGATGGATATAGCTACAAGAACTCAGGAACTAAACAGAAACTCCAATGAAAGAATTCTCATGAAAATTTGGACTGGAAATATTAAGATCTTCACTTTAAGAGATCAACCACATTGTAACAAAAACCCAACTCTTGGTAAAATATGTGGGGTTTTGTTTTCTTTCTCTTTTTTTTTTCTTTTTGTGGAGAATCATTAAAGCCTTTACAATTAGGAACATTGCCATTTTAGTAATCCAAACACATTCTAAGAACTCATCACCCTATCAGAAAATGCAAGGCATAAGCAGAGTTTTCATGGAAACATGCTGCTGCCTTACAGCTTCAGCTGCACACAGAATATTAATTCTGCTTGTATTGCTTAATATGACCAGTTAATAAATAATTCATTCATTGTGAAAGAACATGCAAATTGCACTCCCCTTCTGTGCTTTCACAGTTTATAATTCTGCTTCTGTGCAAAAAATATTAAGTTTCAACAGTCAGACTTGATTCTTCTTTGGTTCTAAGTCACACCAGAAAGCTCAATCAAAAATATCCACTGAACTCCATTTATATCAGCATGTTAACACAAACAGAATCGATAATCCCTACTGCTTATTTTACTGGCATGAAGTTGGTTTTATTCAATTAGATTATCCAACCAGGAAACTCAGTCATCTCTGTGGACTGGCAGGAGCACAGAGCTCTGCCTCTGTGGGGCCACACTCACAGGTGCATGCAGGGACTCTCTCATGCTGTGTGCTTTGTCCCTGCCCTCTCTGAAGGGTTTTCATTTTTCCACCCAGTAAATTAGAAAGATAAGGAAGTTTTCTTAAAAAAAAAAAAAACATTTTCATCATGGTATTCTTCAATCCAAGATAGGATATTATGGTCTGAAGGCATAAAAGAAGTGGTTGGCAAAGCAACCTGGAAGAATGGGTAGACTCAAAGGGTAGTAGCCAATGAGACATGGTCTGCCCAGGGGCCACTACCAGCAGAGCAACACGGTGTCTCAGCTGTTCACTGTCTTCATCACTGACGTGGAGGAGGTAGGACAAGTCTGCAGCTCATGCCAAACTGGGACAAGCAGTGGATTACACCCAAGTGCAGGGCCACATAAAGGCTCTTCACAGTGGTACAAAAGCCAGCATAACAAGGCAATCCACACAAATAGAAACAAGAGGCATTTCAACTCAATAGAAAAAAACTGGTTTTTTACTATTAGGGCAGTCAAGTAGATTAACAGGCTACCCAATAGGCTGTACAGCTTCTGTCCCTGGGTGCTTGCAAGATCCTGCTTGTTAGACACCCAAGCCACCTGGTTTCATGTCACAGCTGCTGCTGCTGTTATGAGTGGGAGGTTGGAATAGAGATCTCCTGAGGTCCCTCCCAAGCTGAATTATTCTAACACTATGAAAAACTGAAAAAAATCTAAAACTCTATTTTAAAAAAATAAAATTAAAATGCTAGGTAACAATTTTAAATAAACAGAATTTTAATTTTAAATAGTGTCTTTAAATTTATCACTGACATCTAAAGTGTAATGTATGAAATAGAGAAATCTAAATGCCAATTGCAATATCTCAACATCCTCAGCCCCAGTCCTGCAAACCAGGATCCTGTTGAATGTATACACACTTGGGAATGTGGTTGAACAAAACTGGTTTTTAAAAATGGAGGGATAGATAATACAGCCTGGGTAAACATCAAAAAACTTCAAAAAACATTATAGTGCCAATCATGTAAATATGTGGACTTGTAATTTTAGGGATGGAGCTATGACACTCAATATGTGACTATGAGACAGAATAGAGAAACACAGAGTTAAACAGTCTAATGTGCCTTTGTCAAAATATTCCAAATAATAAATGTTCCATTTGAAAATATCATAAACCATTGTATTTTAGGCAGGAAAAAAAAACTTACCTATGTTTAGACTAGGGGAGCAGAAATTCACAGAGAAACTTAAGATTTCTACATTAGTCGCTAATAAATTTCAGTTACAGATGGGAATCTACTGAGTTAGTTTGATGGCAAGTCAGCCAAACCTCATAGGAAAGAAGTAAAAAACAGAATCCCAGTCCACTCATTAATGAAGCAAAAAACCCTCAAAATAATGATTTTAACACTAGGATTTAAAGACTTATCCAGGACATCTTATTCTTGGAGTCCAATGGACTTTTTTTAGAGGATGATCCTTAAAAATTAAAGAAATTTGATATGATAAAAAAAGAAGAAACTTTCCATTCTATTAAAACATATTATGCAGATTTAGACACGTGTCCTTTTCCTTTATCTGACTACAGAGATGCTTATCCTAAGAATTAATTTTTTTGGGACTACTGGAAACAGAAATGGAAAACATTTTGCTAAATAAATCCCAAAGCACATTGAATCCCTTCCCCAATGTAAAAAATAGTATTTCCAGGAATTCAGCTGAACCAAGGTATTTTGTGTTCTCTCTCAAGTACTTTTTCTGTCTGCTCTACTGAAATTTGCCTTCTGCTCAGTGTTCTCATTTTTCCCTCTTACTGAAGCCAATCTGTTCAAAAGAAAACCACTGAAGTCTTCATTAGTTTGTTTAAAAATCAAACTCCAAGGATCTTATTTTCATAAAAATTGTGTGTTTTAACTTTATAGTAAATTCAGCTATTTATTTGTGTTTCTGCGCACAATTTCCTTTTACATTCTCCTTGTCTACACTCCCCTCTAAAACTTCATTTGTATGCCTGGCTTCTGCCTATTCCACACAGACCCTGGAAGCCTTTCACAAGGTATGGAGTATTTTCAGCTGCCTGTGAAATCAAAGGCAGCTCAAGGCAATCAGCAGCTCACATTCACCATTACAGTGGAACAAACTTCACCCTCCTGATGACTGTAATGACACTGCAGCTAATGCAGGCTGCCTGTAATTTATGAACAGTCTGAGCATCAGCGCCACCATTCCTCACTTAGCAATGTTTGCAGAGCAATAACTACATAAGCCTGAAAATGCTATTTAACTCTTCATAACAATTTCAGGAGATAGAATTCTCAGGGGGATAACAACTTGGTCTTCAAATATGAAGTAATGGGAAAATATTATTATAGCATTTGAAAAGCAAAATACTTTTAAGTGCAAGTTTCATGGTCTGACTATTGTCCATTAGTGTCTAAAAAACCCAAAACAATATTAATAAATGAAGATTCACTCTTTGCAGTTGAAATAATGTAATTGGCATAAATTTAGAAACTTATACCCATGCCTCTATTTTTATTACGAACTTCAGAATTTCTTCAACTAATTTTTTAATTCAAAGTTCTCAAAAAATACCCACATCAAACAACATCAAAATATAAGCATTGTACCCTTATAGCTACAGATTATTTAAGTCAATACTAAATAAGTGGGAGTTTAAAGAGGGTTAACTATTATCTGAAAGAAGCAGGTCAAGTTACCTTGTGAAAAAAGTACTGGGTGGATTTTAAATCCTCCTCCATTCTTCAGCCTTTGCGGAAGCTGTTCAAAATGGTAACCATCAAGGTAGAAGTAAACCTTCAGTGTTTGCCGGCTTCCTTCTGCTTGGTATGTGATTGGTACATCTAAAAATACAGTGTTGCAATTGTAAGCAATGACACATTCTTTTCCAGAAGCTGTTGCACACAAAATTCATGCTGTTAAGAGAAAAAATTCACTGCGGACATAGCATTCAGTATTTTTTGTTATACATTTTTTCCATATATAAGTCTCCAAGTTGAAAACAGTAACAACAAAACATCGTGACTCAAATTAGTCTTATTATTACACAGACCTTTTTCCTGTTAGGATAAATCAGATAGTACCTAAATGGTAAAGACTCCAAAGGAGCATTTTTCACTACATATGGTAAAAAGAAAAAGTCTTCTCTCATTGATTATGCAGAATCATAACTGGGAAAGAAAATAAATATTCCCAGTTCTTGATTACTATAAGCACAGTCAGAGTGACTGTGGTGGCAGCATTTAAACCAAAAGAAAATACAGAATTCATAACAATCCTTGAACATATGGAGTTTCTGTTTATTAGCACAGACACCTCGGTTGAAAGAGCTGAATATGAATGGTTCATGACACAGGTATTGC
Organism: Regulus satrapa; assembly: GCA_013396955.1. Lineage (NCBI taxonomy): Eukaryota > Metazoa > Chordata > Aves > Passeriformes > Regulidae > Regulus > Regulus satrapa. The sequence continues at coordinate 34,543 of VWZN01001896.1, forward strand.
ATTAACTCCCCATTAGGAGGCTCTCCTGGAACTTCATTTCTTTGTTGTTAGCTGGTTTAGCAGGACTTCTTTTTAAAACACCCTGAGCAGGACCTTACCTGAATCAAACTAAAACAACTATGGTCTTACAGAGGCTAAATCCTACCTGACTATCATCCCTGTGCTACTGAATTCTCCTGAGCACAGGCAGCTTTGTGGAGTAGCTTTGTGTCTTCTGGTTTTGGTTATTGCAGAAGTTCTCTCCAGTGTGGTCTTAATCCAGTGAAGGAATTGTTTCAGAAGGGCTTGATGTGAAACAGACATGCTTTCCTCCTCTCCCAGAGGACTTAGGAGACAGGGAAAAAATGAGGCCTTTTTGCTCACAAAACAAAGTTCACTGCAGGAAAATATCCACAGGCTGAGCATATATTAATAAAGGAATGGCTGAAAATTAGCAAAATGTATGAACAGCTAACTGCAGAGACAGTCCTTTCCTGATGAGTTGGGCAAGTTTTGTGAGGAAGTGTTCAGGACCCTGATCATCTGCAGCAGCAGGTCTCAGAGAAAGCTTCTTGCCCAATTTCAAACAATCCTAATAGTGCCTCTCTTGTCTTTTCAAGGAACTCTTCAAAGAGTTATTTATTTATTTTATACACAATAAAATAAAATGTGGTTTATGCTTCTTTATCTCATATCTGTTGCATTTCCCTACCAAGACCTTCAAGCTATTTTTACACATCTCTTCAACAACAGCTGGGTCTTCCAGGGACTTTCCTGATGCAGTCACATACTTCCAATGGAAAGTTCAGCTAAGCAAACAATTTTGCCCTCAAGGTTACTGACATTGCCAGATAATGATTCTGCATTGTCATCAATGATAGCTGCATTTCAGTACATCTAGGAATATCAGGAGAGCTATACATCTACTGATTCTCCAGGTTAAATAAGATTCCCTGTGGGAGGTGATATTTTAGGAATAAAAAGGTTACTAAAACAGTAAAACCCAGATATTAATTACTCACTTGCAACTAGTGGTTCTGGCTCTGATTGTCTGAAGTAGAAAGTAACTTTTTCCAAGTCAAACAATGCAACCAGTGTATCTTCTAGCATAGCTTGTTCATCAGCCTAAAAAAGGCAAAATAAAAATTGGAAAGGTCATTTCAGCCAGATGTTTCCCCTACCAGAAATAATAGAAGAGAGCAGGCCATAAAATTAATTACAGAGTGTTGCACAACATCTCATTGCTGCAGTGTATAACCTATTTAAGTCCTAGATGAGGTAAATATCTTTCTTTTGGCATTTCCTTTTTATTACTAGCTCAAGATCATTAAAATTAGTTTATCACATCATACAGTAAATTAATAGATCATTTATAGCTGTTATTTCTCCTGTCTTTCAATCAAATAATTGTCATTATTCTGTAAAACACCAGATTTTAACACCTTGTCTTACCACCAGATCTATAGTGTAAAGCAATAGAAGGGAAATGTGAAAACTACATAAATTTTTAAAATTTTCTTTTAAAATTTCCATAACTTCAGGATTTTACTTATGAACTGTAGAGATTGAGTTTGGCCAGTTGTCTTTACACATATTAAGAGTTTGTTGTGTCCACTCTAAGCATCAATAATTGAACCAGAAACTCAATGAAATTACAGCTCAGGATGACTTGCACTTCACCTACAAAGCTCTAGGCATAAATCAAGTACATAGATGTGCCAATATTCTGATTTGCACCTATAGTTCACTCTGGTACCCCTGAGGTAAAGAGGAAGTTAAAGAGATCAAGGATTTCTCAAGACATTTAACTGAACATTTAAAAAGGAAAATAGTAATCCACAATTATGGTTATCTTGAGTTAACTATGCAGAGCAATTTTAGCTTAAATCAATAATCACTTAAAGTAATTCTATTCCATATACAGCCTTCCCCTGGCTCTTTAGATTAGCAAGACCCAAACAGAAATCTAAGGCGGGCGTTTTTCCTCCTCTAAGAACTGAAACAATAGGATAGCAAAGAATAATTTATAGCTTCCAAGAAAAAGACAATAAACTATAGTTTACAGAATGATAGAACAGAAGAAAAAGAATCCATTATTTGCCCTGATCTATATAGTGAAATAGCTTTCCCCCTAGTGCTTATAAAAAAGTAAATCTGCTAGAAATATCTTGTCTTCTGGTTTAATTTCTGAAGTCTATGGACAGAGTGATTTTGTCAGCAGAATAGTCTGAATACCATAGAGCAGCGTGGGAAACTCTTGCACAACTGCTCATTCCTTACTGAACTCTGGCCATAATGAGTGCAATTTCCTTCAAATACCCTTGTTTAAAATAACACAGATCATTTGGAAGCCAAATAGTGCTGAGAAGGTATTGAAAAAGCTGCCTTTAAATACATTTCCCTTGGTTAAGAATTGTCAGGCAAGAAAATACTGAATTTTATTTTCAATTGGGCAATGCATACTGCTGATATCAGATTATGTGAAAATAGTTAAGTAGAGAACATTTTCACTACAAAGGAAATCACTGCAATCTTCAAAGAAAAAATATCATTATTGAGGGCTGTAAAGACAACAGTTGCTTTGTGATAACATTACAACAAACCACATGGAAAGGCATTAGACAGGCATCAATGGAATTTACTCTTGGACTCTAAGTATTGCACCACCTGTTGGTGCTACAAATTTTCAAAAAGTATCCAGGACTCAAGAGATGAGTCTTCCCAGACAGTGCCTTCTTCACATGCTCTTCTTGTGAATAAAGAGTTCCCCTGTTTCTCCGAGGCCCTGATTTTATGTGTTTGTGAGCTGCACATGCCCATGCAAATCCATGTACCACAACTGCCTGGCAAGAAGTTGGTCACACTGCCTTAAGTCAGTGCTCTCCAACAATAGTTTAGACTAAGACTTTTTGACTGGGATTTAGAATACCTTTATTTGTATTGGTTTCTTCTGCTTCTAAAGTTTCTTATGGCAACTTGTCAGCAATTTGCCGCCGAAACAGACGAGGAGAGGAAATAACATCTTTGATATTAAGAACATAATCTGTTATTTGCATGGAGTTTTATTTTTAGTGAGCAACTCCAGAGGTAGAGAAGACTGTCATGGAGCAGGTTATGCAAACTGTTTCACAGTTCCTCTGGTTAGCCGGAACTAGTCTAGTGTGAGAAGCATCTTAAATAGCTAAAGAAGCACTTTGGATAACTGAGGATTAAGGAACTACAAAGCCATGTCCCATTTTTAATTGTTTCTTAAGTCATGGCTCGTTGCCAAGCCTTGTGAAGAAACAGCCAATTTTCAATTACTCTGACAGGCTACAAGGATTTTCCATATGACAGGACCAAAAGAGGTTGGCATGTCTACTCCTTCAACTACTATACTATAGTTTTTTAGGGGGAAGGGAGATAAAATTACTTAAACCATGTATTGTATTTATCTTGTATTGTTGCTTACTGCAAAATTAAGTTCTGCTTATCACTTAATACTACATTCAATCCCAGGGAACAGCTATAACAAGAGTCGGGCATCAAGGGTAAACTCACTAGCTGCTAACTCAAAGCAAACAGAACACTGTCTTTGTGGAAAACTTATTTACTATATCATAACCAACCATTTCCCAAATCCATAATTAACTGAATTGTACCCTTTCCAAAGAGCAGCTAACTAAGTACCAAGGTAAGCATAAATTATACAGAAAATCAGATTTGTATCTGAGACTATTTAACCATGTCCTTGGATCAGGGAACAAAAAGGAGCTCTGACAAAGCATGACACATGAGGAGGCTTACCAGGTTTGGAGAGAGCAGGGACTGGAAATGAAGGAGAAGACCCGCACTGGCGATCTGTTCCAACCACCTTCTGCTGGCCTCCAGGGTCTCCATTTCATATTCTTTGTTGTTGTCAAACATCTGGTTTAAAGCCACCATAAGTTGCTCTGAAAATGCACAGACTGTGGCCACCAGGCTCTGACAGAAGACCATGTCTCGCCTCAGTTGTATCTCACTGTCTGTGAGGTGTGAAAGCCAAAAGAGGAAAAGCAAAGCTAAGCAGGAGACTAGTTAACAGCAAAGAAACTAGGCTGGAATTCTTTTTATTTGTTTAAAAACCACGTCATTTCATTATCAAGAAAATTACAAGTTTATGGTCTAATGTTATCTCCGGTTAATAGTATTTCATGACCCAATTTTCCATTTTTCTCATGAAAATATTATGTAATAATTCTAAAATTACTTATGAGTGTGTTTAAAATCTGGAATTTAAAGTATTTATTCATAAACAATGTATATTTCTCTCATAGATGTTAATGTACATGCCACAAATTCTGTGTACTTTTGATGTCACAGGACAATGGAGGCAAGACAGATCTCTTTGCTGCAATGTGAGAGGAATCTGGGCCCACAAAAATTTACTTTTCACCAGAAAGCAAGGACAGGCAGAAGCTCTTAACATGATTGCATCATCTGGTTGACTCCACACCTATCAGCTGGGGAGGGCAGATGAAGACTGTCTGCTGGAAAGCCCAGTACTGCTAACAGAATACAATCTATCCAAATAAAATTTTCTAAGAATCTGAATCTATAAAATAAGCACAGAGCAGCATCACATATCCAGGAAAGAGCAGATATTTATTGTGCAAGGAATGTCTAGAACAGGTCTGTAGGTAGATAGCTATGGAACATTGGCAGCTGATTTAAATTAGGGACTACCTAACCTACCAATTGATTCTGAAGGGCACAGGTATTAGATTAGCAAAAGGTCAAAAGAATTAGAAAGTGAAACATTCTCAATAAAGAACAAAACTGTGATGATAAATATTCAGTGCTTCCTTCTTGTTCTCTTTTCTGGAGGTCTTCAAGTAATTTTACCATTATAAGCTGTTAGGCAAACATCAATCACAATGGTACAGGTAGATGTAATCTTTCTCAGAGCAAGAGAAGCAGATCAGGTGATACAGAGGTCTTTCAAAAGCCTAAAAGATTTGTCTTTGCTACTAGATTGCTCTCCCTCTAAGAGGCTTAGGTCCTTTTCCAAATTTTCTGTGGAGCTGAAAAGAATTCTAACGACTGAATAAATCTGCAGCAATTATTTGGTACTCACAAAATTACTACCAAATTTTAAAATGTGCTTTTTTGCACTCCAAATATTTCTCTGAGTTACTTCAATCTATTTTCCTCTGAGATCTTCTTCAGTCTTTTTCTCAGCTAATGATAATACTGAACACACCTTTGCTATTATTTCCATTCTATTTTACAGTTTTTCAGAACCTTGGGAATATTTTCCATAAATGGTTGAATCACTGCTGTTTATGCACTGTGACTTAATGCTTCTTTTTATTCCCCCTTTTAATTGTTTAAATCAACCTCTCTGTCTCTCTCAAGTTATGCAAATCTGGAACAGACAGAATTTTCATCATTAAAAAAAACCATACATTTCCAGCTCCAAAAATCCCACTGGCTTCTCCATGGTCAAAAATTTTCCACTGCTAAAGCAGTGCTCAGGATTTGAGCCCAACACAAATTGTTTCCTCACTTTGCTGGATTTTATTTCTTTCTCTCTAACAACAGCTGGATTTCTCTGTATTTCCTGCTTCTGAAGCAGCCCTCCTGTGTCTCAAACACATTTCTAAATCTCATTTAATACTACTTGAATCAGATACTGAATACAAGAGCACTTCAGGGTCTCTTACAAAAATATTTTTCATACAAAATAAACTAGAGAGTTTGCCAACTTATAAAACAAATAGGGAAAACTGCTTTTATAAAATCAAGTCTAGGACATTTTCTCAACTCACTTCTTATTTTAAGAAAATTAGGAATTACTGAAAACTTTCCAAATATTTTGAAGAAATCTGACAACAAAGAAAGATTATAATCCTCTTTATAAAATTGTTCTTATGTAAATAACGCATTCACGTAGTGCTGTAAGATGGTCAAAATAATGAGCTTTTGCAGTTAAATTGGCCTGCCTATTTGAACATGTAGCGAAATTTGTGTCGTAGATGACATTATTTTGCAGACACACATCCCTGTTTTGTGTACTTTAAGCTGTATGCTGTATGGCATGATAGTAGAATTAATACAGAGAATAATCACAATCCTTCCAGAAAGGAAGTACTGAAATATTCTCTTAAAAGTGATAAAAGGAAAGGCATGGGTTAAAGTAGCAATATAAATGTAGAAAGAGATGGGAATGGAAAGAAAAACAGCAAATAAGAAAACACCCAAAGAAGAAAGACGGCTGAGACACTATCCAAAAGCTGAGTGTTTAGTACTTGCTTTAGCTGCCAAAATCTAGAGTAAATGACCAGATAAGATATTTTGCATTAAAATAAAAGGGAAAAAAAAAAAAAAAGAAAAGAAGAATGTGCAGTGTTTATTAAGAATATCTGAAAAGGTGTGCTTCAGGAATCCTTACTCTAAACAGTGGGATGAAGTTGCTGATCATCAGGTTTTATCATATCTGATATTTTACTCCTTAATGTAAGCACAGTATTTCTGTTCAAAAGCAAAAATTATCTCAAACTATCCACATTCACTTGCCTCCCTCCCAAAACAAGCAAAATTACCTGTATATTCTAGAAGTGCCAAGAGTATTCGTGCCTTCACCTCTTAAAGAAAAAGAAGAAAATATTTTGAGGCAATAGTTAAAAGTGTTTTCATCAACATAATATTGCATTTACAGTTTCTCATTTCATACCAGCTTAACTGCATCTTCTTTCTAGGCAGTGCTGATTCATACCTACAAAACAGTAATGAGTCTCAACTTCACTTCATATATCATGGCTTGATAAATTGATAACAATCAAAAGCACCATCACTGAGAAAGACACAGGAAAAGGCAGCTGCTCTTTCAGAGCACATGTGTAGCAGCTGGCCAGAGCAAGTCCATACGTGAGGAATTCCAGTCCCAAAATTTTGAAAAACAAGACCAGTTTCCATTGATTCCCACATTATCCTAATTCTTTCTTCTCCTTCTCTTGTATTATTTTGTTCATACTCAAAAAACCTCAAATTATCCCCATTTTAATGTATACCAAATCATTTAGGAAAAATAAAACAACATTTTCACTTCATTTCCAGCCTTCAGGATTTTATTTTGCTTCAAAAATGCCTTTTCACTCAACAATCTATGAAGTAAAAAAGTACAATTTATTTTTTTAAAATCTTAAATTACTCTGGAAAAAATGTGGGTTTATCTCCCTTTACACTTCCCCTCCAACCTTTTACGTTTTTCTTGGAGGGGACTGCTTTTCAAAGGCTGCAGGCAGGCTGCAGGAAGTGCATTTTGTGTACAAATTTAAATGTGTTGATCAGTGCTGCAAGAAAGAGGAAGGTTAAAATCTGCCATAACCTTTGAGAGTGCCAAATTTTCAGCCCGTCAGTTGTCCTGCAGACAGTACTTGGAGGAATACAACCCTACTTCACATGCTTTCACATCTTTCCAAACCTTCTTTCACACACCCAAGTTTCTCTGCAGTCCTAGTCAAAGCCCTGTTCAGCACACCAGCAGGCTGAAATTGCCTACTTGGACAGCAAGATAATTTGGTAATGTGTTTCCCCCTACACTGTTACTGACACAGTATCTCAAATACAAACACCCAAACATTAAAAATTACTAGTTATTTCTGTAAATTCTAGGTCTTTGCCTTAGCTGTCCATCTGTCAAAAAAGGAAAACACAGCACCTTCCAGAGATTAATAACCTGGTGTCTTAGAGTCCAAACATTACTTAGTAATTGAAAATACGGTGTAGGTAAATAAAGCTTTTATCTGAAGAACTTAGACACATCAAGGCTATTACTTGCAGCTTGTTTTAGATAATACTTGTTGGATCTCTGAATTTAAAAGAATTTGAGGTATCTATAAATAATGATTTCCTGCTTATGGGGAAATCACAGGACACTGCAACTATAAGTCTTCTGTACTTCAAAATATACCTCCAGGCAAAAGACTATGTTTGTATTATTTGTCTACTTATCTGGGGTTAGAAACCAACCTTGAATGTCAATCATTTGCTATTCAAATTTTTCAAATTCTGTGGAAGTTCTCACTCCTTCTTACTACATGTTGTATGGAAAGGAATAACTCCCTAGCAGCTTCTCTTAGATTCTGATTTGTAACTCAAGATGCCTTCAGTTTCTTTTATTTTTAAGTATTCTTTGTACTTTATTTTTTAAAACCCCACATTATTGTGCTGTTGTGATCTGTGCCAGGAAAGGCTAGATTTTAGTTTTGTTTTTAACACCTGAAAATATTTCAAAAAGACAGATTTTGCACTGCATGGTTTATGATTTAAATTGACACAATTTTCTTTATACCTTCAATAACTGAAAGGCTCTGTCACACCTCACTTCTGATTTAAAATAGATGCAAACTTTCTCAATTACATGGTATTTCCTGTTTAAACTTAAAATTACACTGCCAGAAAAACAACTGCACTTCCTCGTGTAGCTACATGACTAGCTGGCTAGATATCTGGCTTGCTCCAGAACACCTCTTCTTTTGATCAAGAATCTTACCTATTTACTCTGCAAGAAAAAGCAACTACAGAAGTGTTTACTTCTCTTTATTTTGCTTACACCCTTCTGTTGTTGAGTCCCTTTCTTTCCATTCATCTTGTTTATTTTCCTGGCTCCTACTCCAGTCTTTTCCTCCTGTGCTTTCTGATTCTTGTGTTACATGCCTCACAGAGATTCACAATCTGTGAATTGTGAATTATTATTATTATTTTGCATTATTCTTCCTGTATTTGGTATTCCTATAATTTCCAATTCCTGCCTGACTACTGCCCTCTGCACCAAAATTGAGTATTTCACCTTCAAAGATCTGCCTGTGCCAACAACTTATCTTTAGCATTATTGGTTTAACAATTCATCAGGCCAAATCAATCCAAGAAATAAATTCCTTATTTTCTTTAGTTTCTTAGCTTCAGATCAATCCTTCTAGAACCTGCATATTACATCAGAGAACTCTTCAGTTCTAGCAAATAGATCAGTCTTATAGGCTTGCTTTTTATTGTAACCATTGAAATTTCTTCTCTAAGGATATGATAAAGCATAAGGAATGAGACAAAGCAATCTCCAGCTATATTTTAATTTTACTGTCAAGGAATGTTCGGTTGTGTTTTTTCTGTTTTCTTTTTTTTAATCTGTGAAAACCTTCATGCACTTTTTAAATAGTTCCTCCAATTCTATCTAACAACAATAAACAGAAAACTGACAGACCAGATCAATTATGCTCAAGGCATTCTGAGTTTCCCCATTTCATCTTATTTATTAAACAAAGCAAATAAAAGGAATCCTAGTATCTAGGACTTAAAACATATCATTTTGTGAGGCTCCCATGTCTCCTGCTTTAATGCAATAATCAATCTAATCTAATAAATTCCGCAATGGAACAGAACAAAAAATTAAAAATTACAATATCCTGTGATACTTTTATATTTAAAAAAAAGAGTAAGCTTTCAATAAGGAGATTAATTTAGTGTATTCATCCTTACTTTAGCAATGAGCAATAATGGTTAAGTATGTTTATAATTACATTTATTTTTGCCCAGTGTGTGAAGTTATATCTGTGTTCTCCTTTGACTACATCCTCATAGAAAAGGAAAATAAACCTCCTTTCCTCAATTACTGAAATATTGCTTTTTACTCAGAACCAAACAGGAAGATCCTTCTGAAATCCCAAGACATTTTTCAGCTTTTTCTCATAAGCCCAACTAAACAGTCATATGAGGTGACAGCTTTTTGGGGTTTTTTTTCTGAATCAGGCAAATAAGAGGTAGGGAGATGACTCTCTGCACCATGTGTTGTCAGGTTTTAAGCCATAAATAGCTCAGGGCAGCACTAGTGCCTAGGTATCCAGACCAGCTGTGAACACAAAGGATGATGGCAGGACAGGAAAGAAGATGTCAAGAAATGAAGATACAAAGAGAAAACTTAGCTGTTACAAACATTATTAACCCAGGTTCTTGTTCATCTGATTTCAGTTAAAACCAGCTGCTGGTTGTGTCTCAGTACTGAGTATAGTAAAAAATTACTTTGATTTTACAAAGAGACAGCAAGTAATTTGAATTTTGATGAACTCTCCCACAAAATTTTGAATAATCTCAGCTCAATACTGAGGGTATACAACCAATGGTAAAATGAGTTAGGTCTACTAATTCTATTCATGAGCAAACAAGTTATGTGAAAACGGTCTGGTAAGCTTAGCTTCTGAAAGGGGGTAAAAGGAAGGACTGTTCACAACCCATTTCCATTTCTCCTAGACTTTGAGAGAAATTAATACTTAAAAATAACTTGGTTTAAGCTGAAGGAGGACCTGTAGAAAAAAAAAGAAAAAAAAAAAAAAGATTCAAAACTATCTATTAATTTTTCACTCAGTGACAGCCACCATTAAATTAAAAGGAGTCTTAGTATTGGAGAATCAACCCACTGTGACTGACTTCAAAAAGGAGACATTTATGTTGTATTTATGTTGGTTTTAAAATTTTCTAAACCAGGGGCTGAAAATGTGATGCATCTCAAATCAGAAATGCCAAGTCAGACAACAGAAGAGTTTGTTTGGTTTGGCTGGTTGTTTTTTGAAAGTTTATAATAATAAAACTTATCACAACATTCTTTCCCATTGGTCTGATATTTAACAGTTTCTTTAAGGGACACTGTAGCAGCTAGCCCACAAACAGAAGAAACTAAGCACACACATAAAAAAACATTTAAAGGAAGTCCTAAGTTTTTGTTCCACATAGAATCCTAGCTCAGATGTTTTTATAAAAATAACCTTACTCTATTTCTGTTTCTTTACAAAGCAGCATAGGAAAATAAAGCAGGAATTACAGGCAAAATATTCTTGAGGGAAAAGGCCAGTTACTTTGAAGCCAGCTACTTATGAAGATGGGGGAGAAAGTCAAAACCTCAGCCCACACTATCACTTGCTGCTGAAGAAGAGCAGAGTACTTGGTAACTTCTATACAGTGGTGGGAGGGAGGCAGAAGAGGAGGAGTGATAGCATCATTTGGGATGGATTAAATGAAAACCATGGCTTTATAGCAGAAAAGCACAGAGAAGACCAAGGTACAGGACAGAAGTTGCGGAATCCTCATGTTTCCAATTAAGACAGTGGAAAAAACAGTTTAATTTCAATGAAAGCCTCATTTTGATGTGTCAGTCCCACGAAGTTCCATGACAAATCAGTCAAACCTGCTGGACTTCAGTAGAAACTGAAAAACCTAGCACATCCAACATATGGTTCCATTATTTTCGCTTTTCAGAAGATTATTTTCGGTTCAGCATCTAGAGCCAACAGGCTAAGTACAAGACAGCTGAGATAGCCTCCACTAACCCTGCAGCCTACCTATAGATTACACTGTGTACCACAAATCCTGCCTAGAAGCAGCAGGAAGCAGTTGTATCTCTCCCCTTCCCTTCCCTTAGCTCTGCATCGGAAATAAAGTGCTTATTTATGAATACATTGTTCTTACAAACCTTCCACAAATTTTCTGATACTCTGGGCAAGGCTCCGGACACTGCTGGGGAGGTTCCAAGGGTCTTGCTTGATGTGGAGTCGTAGCCTCTTCGGGCAGTTGAGCTTTGGTTCCATTTCTTGCTGAAACTCTAAGCAAGGATGAAAATAGTATTTTTCTGCCTAAGCCTCCTGAGAAAGTCACAGTAAGACATTGTTTTTCCCCTAAATGTTTTCACTGCTCAAGGACTTGGCAACTTATTTAGCTCTAGTTAAAGCTACGGTGACAGGTCTAACAGTCATCTAAGCTCCCTGCTTAAGTCTAAGGAGAGAGTGAGCAGCATCCTCAAACATGATTCTTTCTGAAGCAGTTACATAAGAGAGAAGGTACATAGTAAGCGGGACCCTGGAACTTTTAGATGCAAAATTGTTTCAGTCAGAAAGTTAAATTTAAACCAAAACTACTTACTGAAATAAACCAAACAAAAAACCCAGAACAAACAAAAGAAGCCAAACAAGAAACCCACCCCCCCCAAAAAAAAAAAAAAAAAAAAAAAAAAAAAAAAAAAAAAAGCCCCCCCCCNAAAAACCCCCCCCCCAAAAAAAAAAAAAAAAAAAAAAAAAAAAGTTATGTGTTCTTTCATGCAAATTCATTTAGCAGGTAGTAATTCAGGCTTTGGAAAACCTCATAATTGGGGTTTTACAACTGGCCACTTAAAACCAGAATTCTCTGCTGAAAGACATTTGTAGGGTCAGTACATCTTACTATTAATATTAATAAAACATTCAGTTTCCCATTGAACTTCTTTTTTTTTTTCTTCAAACTCAGTCTACTGAAAGAAGTCCTTTCTATTTTTCACACTTATGAGTACCACCAGATGGTTATTTACACCCTTAGATTTAAGCAACCATACGAGTGGTAGTAGAGCACCTGAATTGACACACAGGATCATTCTTTTTAAGCAATCAGTAATACTTATGTCAATATATATTTGGCATAAATATTGCTGTGACTATAAATCACAAATTCTTTATAAATCAACTTTAAATATAATATAACTACAAAAATTTTAAAAAATCTGGCATTAATATTAAAATAGATCAGGAATGGCTTCAATAGTTGTGACAAAAATGGATTAAAAACACCTGCAATAAAAAAAAAAACCTGCTTCTTGTTTCAAAAACCTCAGCAATACAAAGTCAGTTCAGAGACTACAACTTAGTTGACTTTGAAATATTATCCAATAAAATGTAAGGAGCCAGTTTTCAACTAAGAATTAGACCTATTTAGCATGAACTTCAACAACCAGTTATTGCAGAGTATACCAAGATTAAGCAAAATCAGTTCTTTAACACCAACTCAAGGAGCCATTCCATGTACCCTTCAAGTTGATTTTTCATTCTCATAGCCAGAATTAAATATTACCTTGGAGGCCTCGACCTGGTGTAAAGTACTTTGTCTGCTCAAAGGCCCTCATCACAGCTGGTCCTTTCAAAAGATTGACGATTGAATCGACCTGTTGGGATCAAGGTTCTGTGAGAAGGATGTTTTTTACAGCAGCAATTAGAAATTCTTTCTGTAAGAAATGCAGACTACTGACAAGCAACTTCGGATTCTTTCTTACCTAATGCTTCTAGTTAAAGTAATAAACTAGAGAACATTAGACTAAATTTAAGGACTGTTTAATTTGCAGTTTTGGACTATTTACAGAAAACTGAGGGAAAATGAGTAAATACATACCATCCCAGTAAACAGAGGGAAGCAAAATTAAAAAGAAGTATTTTCTAAAGACATCTTAGCTCAAGCATGTAAATCAGTATCAAAGCCAAGAAAAATAATCTCATACTTGACCAAAAAGGTGCTCCAAGCAGCTATGGAGCTTGTCCTGTTTATCATGGGAGATTCGAACACTTATGGGAAGCTCATCACCTGAAAAATATTTTAAAATGAGAAACTGTTTAGAAGCTTCAGCATGTTTTCCAAAACCTTTGCAGCTTATATAATCTGCTTTGTACACAAACTGATGCTTTCACTGTCAGGACTGTAGTAACTGTTCTCCCTACATATTTTGCATTTATTAGTTACTCGATAATACAGAAATAGCTCTTAAAGAAAGGCCCAAATCCCAGCTGGTTCTGGAAGACCTGCTCTAGATAAGCCTGCTTGAAGGGAGGACTAAACTAGATCATCCCAAGAAGTCCCTTGAAGCTTGAACAGTTCTGCAACCAGAACATACAATTCTTCTCTTCTGGAGAACATACTTTACTCCAGACTAAATGGCCAAGTAGTAGGAACCCAATGTAGTAGACCACAAAGTCACTGAAATGCATTCAGTGTAAAATTTTTAGAAGTACTGTACAGATAATTCACATGTAGTAGTGTTGTTACTAACTAAACAGTTCTGAGATTTTAGTAATTCAGTAAAAATACAGCATCCAAATCCTGTATTTATATGAAGCTTTTGGTAGCACATACCACATAATTTCCTAAGAAAGTGCAAAGGAGAAGGATTCTTTTGGGTCACTGCCCTGTCACTTGTACTTTCAGAAAACAGGTGATATACCTTAAACTCTTCAAAAAAAATGCTGATAAATTGAACTTAAAACTGGTTTTCCTCCTTGATGCTGGTGACAGACAAAAACTAGCCACTTGATAATTCCTGATCCAAATTTATTCAAGGTTAATCTAGACTAATTTTTTGTATGTCAGTGAAACATTTTAACAGCAGTTTTCTTTTCTTGATTTTTTAAGCTCCTTTAGATGTCCCTACAACCATTATACCTCTTCACAGGATTTTAATTGCAACAGAACACGGTGCCCAAGAGCCTTGATATGGAGTTAGGTAGGGTAACTTTGGAACCAGCTGAAACTTAAGTCAGCGGAGTGCGAGTTTCACTGAGCAGCAGTATTTGTCATCCAAAGCACTGTGTCTGTGCTTGGCTAGCAAAGACATGTTCTTTTAGGCACCTCAGCTGATACTTCAGCTTGATACTGCTCATTTTTATCTGAAGTTGAAGATACAGACTTTGTCTTTTATTAACAATTAATTATGTCCTTCATCCTTTACTCTGTATTAGCTTAGCTGTGTAAGTATGTATCCTTTCTGGAAATGAAATTCTGTCTTATTACCATTACTCTGCATTATTCACAAGGTATCTCAGATACCTTGCAAATGTCTTGGCAGCTCCAACTGAAAATATCTCTCCTAGCACAATGAGCAATAAAAGTTTGCCTTCTCTAGGGCCAGACCTCACTGGTGAGTCATATTCAACTAATACGCTCTGTTTTTTCTGTTCCTAAATCATTCCCAAATGATAAACTACCAGCTTAGAGCAAATATTTTTTTATTATTAGTCCCTGAGTATATGACCTCTTTCTCCATGCAGTTAAATTCCATCCCATTCCTATTAGCAGCTGCAATTACTTAGATCAAATTTGTCATGGCATAAACAAGAATGGGCTTCTATGTGATCTCACATTCTTTCCTACAAACACACAGAACCATATCCTGCTGTCTAGGTGCTGGCCATGGCTAGGGGAGCATTCCACACCCACCTAAAATGCTCCTTAACTCTGTACAACACAAGGCACTGTCATGACATGAAAAGCACTGACTCCAGGAGTTCTAACACAGTCTATTCCCAGAGATGGTGGAATGTTGGCTCTCTTCTAAAGAAAGATTCCTAAGTGCAGCACTAGCTAGGCAGAAGCAAAATTATGAACTTCTATTACTAAGGAGGATACAATTTTTAAAACAAAAACAATAAAACTTTCAGGCAAATTAAAATAATAAAATTGAATAAAAGGAACAGAAGACAGATTAAGGATGATGAATTTTCTAAACATACCTGAATCCATTTCATCACTGTGAAAATAAGAACTGCACTGACTGCTACAAATGCTGGTAAAAGAGGCAATGGAGTTCCTATTGCTGTTGCAGTCACTTGAAAATAAAACACAAAACAAACAAAAAAAAAAGAAATGAAGCTACATCCTTTAACAGGCTCTGTCCTTTAACACAGGCTCTGTATAAAAATGTAAGAGACATTATTTCCCTTTTCCCATCCTAAATTTATGATAAGATAGTCTCTGTAATTCTTCATACACAATAAAGATCGCTGTGATTAGGCTTTCATTTAATTTGCAGTTCTGGTAGGACTCAGAAGACCGGATTCCTAAAATAGATGCTTCAATTATCTCCCTTCCCCTTACCTGTGAACAAGTACTTGCAGAATAGTAACACAGACTTTGAATGCAAAACAACCAACTTTTCTTTCATAAGTGTTTTTTCAGTTTTGAGTCTGTGGCCTCAAATATTTTAATGACTTAATATTTTCTCCTGGTCCACAGCTAATACAAACAGTGAGTCTTTACAACTTGCATAAAAACACCTCACTGCAGGTTTGTAAGAGATTTGATTCATTTGAGTAGCACCAACATTCAAATCACAAACAATTTTCCTGGTCACCCAAAACACATCTCTTCCAGCTGTTCCATTTTTGAGATATGTATAGTCATTTACATCTGTGGCTTCAGTCAAAACCTCAAAGCACATGGAATTTCACTCACATTGGTCTAATAGGATTTTGGGATTTAAATTTGTAAATTTTTTCTGCTCTTTTCCCTCAAGAACAATATGTTCTGTACAGAAAATACATGGAGATATAACTACTCCTGCAACAAAACCAGAGTAAAACATAGACTTCTGTATTTAAAATCCTATGAAGATATATTTGAATTCAAAGTCTTCAGAGTTATTTGAACATATGAAAAGCATTTCATTTCAATGCAGAAAATACTTAATTATCCAGCAGAGGGAGTCTTAAAAACCCAAGTGAATGTAAGATAATGTAGAAGTGTACCTAAGGGATATTTATACATAATTATATGGGTCTTGTTTTATTATTTGGGTGCACCCATTCACCAAGATTAACATCTAAACATCTTATAAGGGTTATGTTCTTAAAATAGCTCTGCAGTTATACATGTGCTCCATATTTTTCTTCATTTGTGTAGGTACAGAAGTGACTTTTCACTAATTTAGGCAGTGAGACTTATATTTCCTGGCTAATGTACATGTTTTGGGCCTGCAGTCAATGAGGTAAGTGAATGAGTTAAACTTTTAAATGAAGCAATACAAAGTAATTACAATCATAACCATTAGGTAGATGAAAAGACATCAGTAACAACATGTTCCTAATAGCGGGTGAAAGTCCCAAAGAGTATTAAAAATTTCTGGCTGGATATTAAGAAATGTTTTCTAACTAACTCTATTCACTTATTAAAGTCTCCAAAGGGGAGATGAAGGTTAATTAAAACTGGGTTGTGTAAAGCATGAGAAAATAAAACATAGGAAAATGAGAAACAGATTAGATACATTTGCTGTATCATTCTGCTTGATTTTTGTGCTGTACTGTAAGGTTTAGAAGGAGGCCCTACACAGAATGAGAGCATTGTAGTGGCTGAAATTAGCTGAACTGTTCTAATAACCACTGTGACATTATGAGAGCTGGGGACTGTGTTGTGTTGACTAATACAATTATTTAAGCAAAGAAAAAAACCATTCTAATCTCACTCCAACACTTGTCCTTAATGCACAAATTTTATGATTATTCTGTATATGGAATCCTAGGTTTTATTATTCCCACACAGCCAGAATGGACTACAGAGGACAGGAATTAGAATAAAGAACATGTTTTGAGCAAAGAGACACTCATGTCATAGGTCACACCTTCTTTCTCTATATACAAATACTGTGCCAGCTGGGAAACCTCCTGACAGGAGCAAGCACACCTCAGTGGAGCAGCTCATGATCAGTCAGTATGCCACATCGTGAACATGCATGAAAAGCTAAATGTGTTTCTGCTGGACCAAGAACTTTGTCTGTGTGTTCACCATAGTAAGGACAAGTGAACTTAAAGTGAACTTAATCTGCGCAAATTATCTCTGCATTTATATCTGTATGGTTCTCTTTCTACTCTGATGAAGACTTTGTATCTACCAGGCTGCAGTAATCAAGTATAGTTTAGGAAAGATATCTCAGCAACATAGAGTTCTGTAGAAAAATTATGAACCTACTGAGATTCTAATTTTCAAGCACAATAATGAACTTTGATACTGGACAAATAATGAACCCTCATTTAACTTGCAGCTAAATGTTAAATTTAGTTTTTATATAATGTAGTGAACCAATTCTCTCTAAGCAAGAGAGTATACCCTACGTGAGAACTATACTTGCTGTAATTACTCCTTCCTTTTCAAAATTCTTCATATTCTCACTTGCAGTAAATGTGATGCATTACAAATCCTAGAGGTGAGATAATGCTACAATATTTAGTGAAAGAAGGGGAGGAATATATGTTGGTAAAAAGTACATTTTTCTTTAGATCAGAAAGAAGAGTGGCTCTATCACCTTGCCTTCCATGGTGAATATTTGGGGTTTTGTTGGAGACATAATAACAGAAGTTATGTCTGTTTTTTATAAGACAGATAATCTAAACTAATTTTACCTCTATGATTGTAATATCCAGATTTGGGCAACCAAGATCTAATAAATAATTTATACTCATAAAACTTAAGTTTACACATCTTGAAGCTAGTTATTCCTCCCTTAGTAGCATCAGAATAATCATATTCTAAGTCTTTATAACCACTTGATAGTCTAAAAAATTCCATATTTGATTCAGTTAAAAATAAAAATAGTATTAAGTTACCTGTAAGAATCCCTGTTACTGATGGTATCATGACCAGAGTCTTCTTGTTCATCACCTGTTACACTGAAACAGACTTTCTTGCCATTCCTTTCACCCTTTTCATTATCACTGTCTGCTGGTATTAAAGGCTCCGGCGTTTTACGTTCTGATTTGGGAGAATATGTTATTGAAGAAAGAAGGCTGTTAAAATAAAAAAAAAAAAGGGCAAAGTCATGTTTTTCAAAAGTGAACTATCAACAGGATAACCATCTCTTCACCATCCTCCAACTATTGTTCTATAATATGGGAAGGGAATATATTAATTCAATCAATATCTATTTGAAACAAGGGAAGGAAGTGACACATTCTGTTGTTAAAAAGTCTAACAGTGAAAGCCATTAACCTTACCAAATACTTATTCATGTCTGAAAGTAATGATTCCAGCTGGAGAAGAAATACAGCACATTCTTGGACACTTGGGGTCAAATTGCATATTAGCATAACTATTTTTAAATATGAATTCGGCACTTAGCACAAATCAAGAAAACAAATGAAAGAAACTGTGCATCTGTGAAAGGCATGTATTTTCCCAATTACTACTGTACAAGACATGTCAGGGTGCATCACAAATCATTCTACTAGGGCATTTTTAAAGATCTTTATTAACATCTCTGTGTACTTCCTGACATTCGAAGTGTCTAAGCCATTATCACTTTTAAAGCTGATGATTAATATACAAACGTCTGTGGCAAGCACAAAAGTGACATCCAGCCAAGAAGAGAGAACAGTGCAGATTGCTACTTTTAGAACAGGCAGAAATACTGGCAGTGAAAAATTCATACTCTTGGATGATTAATTCAAACTGAGATGCTCTAATTCACTTTCAAGATCAGAACGGCAATAATGGGCAATTGTCCTTTAATTCCTATTGCTCAAACACTTCATTAAAATCACATTTCCAAATTAATATTTGGATTTAAATAGCAGCATTTTTCTTGCAAACACTACTTGCTAACTACCTGAAATCAGAGGAGACTGAACTTTTTTCCCCCTTGAATTACTTAGAAATAGTTGCAGGGTTTTATTGAAGGAGCTGTCAGAATGGTCAACTGACGAACTTTCTACCA
This sequence comes from Regulus satrapa, assembly GCA_013396955.1. Lineage (NCBI taxonomy): Eukaryota > Metazoa > Chordata > Aves > Passeriformes > Regulidae > Regulus > Regulus satrapa. The sequence continues at coordinate 53,798 of VWZN01001896.1, forward strand.
AGCACACGGTAGGATTGATCAACATGTTAGATCTTACATTAAATTCTTGCTACTGATGGGAACAGACAGATAGCTTTTATCCCACATGGAGTTAAAGATACTGATCTGAACTGCATCTAGAATACAGAAACATGATACTAAAGGTATAATTTCACTAGAATTTAAACCCACCCCTCCACTAGACTGATATCTTTCAGGCTATATGATGCCTTAACACTTTGTATCAGTAGGAAATCACAACTCCATTTTTTCCAGTCACTGGCAATCAGAATTCCATGAGTACAGGAGAAGAGATGGGGCCCATATTTTATGTCAGCGTTCAGCGTTGATCTCGTGCTAGGACATGGGTGTTTTTGAACTTCTCCTAAAATAAATCTGCTATGGAAGCAGAAACCCTAGGAAATCAGTTCTTCATCCATGTAAAACTTATTTTCTTAGTAAGAGATATGTAAAGGGTTCAAAAAAGGATTAGACAAATTCATGGCAGACCATTCTAATGCTGCTCTTAAATAAAAAGGATCATTCTAGAAAGCCCATATTGTTCTGCCTGCTGAAAGATAAGGACAAAGATGAATCTATACTTATGCTTGATCTTGTGTTCCCACTCTCATCCACTTAAAAATAAAAGTTCATTCTAGTAACTTCTTGGGGACTTTGTTGTTGCAAGAAAATAATCAAGAGTAAGAAACAAGAATAATGAACTGCAATTTCAGCTCCTGAAAATATCTTCCCCTGAGCAATTATTTGTCAAGACACAGACAGACTATTATATCCCCTTCTTTTATGCGACTGTTTAGTCACTGCTGCCAAGAGCTCAGTAAAAGACTGATTAAGGTAGCTGGATCTTTTCCTAAGGGGGCTTTTCCATTCTCTCAGCAGGCAGTCTCTTTTTCTAAAGAAAGTTTTTCTGCTGAACTACCATGAACGAAAGATGAAACTTTGGATTATCAAGTTCTGGAGCAATTAGTTACTGAGGTAACTGATATGCTCTTAAAAACTCAGTCCAGGGAGCTTAAAATAAAAACATGGATACATCCCCTTCCCAATAATCATGCTTAAATATCTGTTTTCCTTCTTGAACAAAACACGCGCACAATACATTTTCTCCAGAGATGGGTCTACCCCAAAATTACCTTAGACATGTAGCTCTCAAAGGAAAAACACATGCATGAATAGTAACTAACAGCTAGAGAGTGCCTATGAAGAGTATTTCAATAAAACAGAGACATTTAAATTTTAAAACAAAAAATCTTCACCTGTGGAATTACTCCTATGTGCAATCAAGTCAACAAAACCCTGACAAACAAAACCTGCTACAGTTAGTCAAAGAATTAGAAATGGCAGCAACAAAAAACCTTCTGCAACTTCTGACCTTCTCTGCCTTTTCCTCACTCCACAGAGGCTTGAAAAATGTTTAAGCCTCCTGTCTGCTCCCAAATGACACCTTTCCAAAAAAGAGCTGGGACTGTGGGAGAGCACTGAGTGCACGAGAACCAAGAACACAGCAGAGTCACCATACGGAAAACAATTTGGAAAAAGACTTATTTCTGTGTAACACCTAGCAGCACCATGGGGTATCTGCAGCATCACTAAAGAACTACTGGGAAACCATTAAACTATTTGAATGTGAGCACAGTGGAGCCTTGAGAGGCTGTGAAGAGGGAATGTATACTGTGTATATTTCTCTCTCTCTCTGTCAGTACTACATCATTTATCTAACCCAATTTCATCAGCAAACCATCACAGAAACTCTTATGCAGACAATGCTAGGAGTGCAAAATCTTCTCTTACATGTTCCTTTGCCACAATCCACAGGCTCTCACAAACCTGCCCTTCAGATGAGAAACACTCATTTTTCAATTCACTAACAGACAGCAGAGGTTGAGCAGATAACACTGCCCCAGGATTTTGTGAGCTGAAACACAGACCAGTACTGACCTCAACACAAAGCAGAGACCTCTGATAACATTCATAAGGAAGTTTTTCAACAGTAAGTGTAAAGGGTACCGAACAGTCATTCAGTAGTCCAATTTTTCAGTCACACAATATCAACATAAATCTAAAATTGTGAAACACACCATGTTCATATTATTTGTCCTGAGAATACTAAAATAATGAGGATATTTAAGATACTAAGCAACTCAGTTAAAAAAAAAAAAATAAAAAATCAAATTTTCTGTTACTATGCCACAAAAAAAATCTACTGTATTAATAAAAAGCACAAAATTAGTATTTTCAAGCATTTCCTCTCAGCCGTTTAAGAACAAAAATTCCTAATTAAAGCACAGCTGTTGGATTATCTATTGTGTCACTCTATCTTTTGTTTCTTAAGTCCTAAACCTCAAGAGTCAATTAGTATCTGTAACTATATTCAAATATAACATGAAGTTCTGAACTGCTCACTCTTCCCTGTTCAGCACTTTTAAGTAGGTCTCTTGGCTGTCCTGTTTTCTCTACAGAACTGCTTTCCTCTACAGCAATTACTCACTGGCTGTCCACTCAACATCCATGAGGAATAAAGCATGAAAAGTCTCAGTCTTCCATTCAGTCAAAGGTAAAATTTGCTAAATACATCTCTGTACCTTATACAAGATCAGCTACAAGGTCAGTGTACAGAAAATTTAGGAATGTAAAAAGTGAGCCCTGGTGTTTACTATCATAACTGCATGACTCTTAAAAGATGTATTAGATATACATATATTCCTGTACATACTATTTTTCTCTGTGTGTGTGTATTTATATATACATTTATACAAAAGAAAGGCTCAGAATTTCCTGTGCTTTTGCATCACAAGCTCAAGGGAGTGGAAAGGAAAGGTGTGTCATACTGGCAACTGGAACTTCCTGAAATATTGACTAAAATTCCATATATAATTTTCTGACTTCCACGGGGAAGAGAGGCAACACAGACTTTACAAACAGTTGTTGCTAAGTGTACCCAAGTGCTGAAATTATAATGAATTTAATTAAATTACTTCATCTTAGGTGTGATAATTAGCAGAACTACAGAAAGGCACAGGAAACAACATTTTCCTAAAAATACGGAGTCAATTCTTGCTTTCATTCCCATTGCAGCGTGTAATACATTACAATTACTTATTGCTACATAACTATTACAAGTACTAAGAGAACAGCAAAAAAAAAGAAATCCCAATCTTAAGTACACATGAAAGGACAAATCACACTACAGTCTTCAAGACACAGGAAAAACAATGATACACCACTTCTCTAAACTGGAGAGCATGACAGACTGTCTTTTAAACTCAAAAAATGTTGCCGTTTTTGTGTTCAAAATTAGTTTCTGACGTTTGAATTACATATAGGATCCTTCAAAACTTAAATACTTTTTACCCTTCTTCATGCTTATCCGAAGACAGTAAATAGCCCAGGAGTCAATCCGTTTACTTTGCAAATGAAAAAGCAAATTATAAATCTTTGTCCTGAATTAGGACTAACTGTGATGAGACTCAGAGTCTCCCATATTCAAACCAAATGTCCTAATCACTCAAGGGTGGCTCTCCCTAAATCCCTATTCTTCCTTAAGGTCAATTTGGTTTTGAAAAATGTCAAACAAATTAATGCTCTCCCTATAGATGGGTAATGCCTTACCCAAAAATTCATCTGTGGGACTATTCAGCAATACCTGAAGAGTTCAATGAAAGCCATTTTTATAGCTCTGCTCTTTGTTTCCATTCTTAGTGAAATTGTAAGTGACATTGTGTGCCTCATATTGTCCTCACTTCAAATTAATTAACTTTGTCACATTCTAAAGAAAATCTAAAAACTGGGAAATTCCCACAAACTGCAGGGAAAAAAAGTCAGGCATGCTGCAAAAAAAGATCAAAATACAATCTTATCTGCACTTAAATTCTTTACATTGTTACAATTCTATCTGAAGTCAACATTGATTCCTATGCTACACAAAAGCATTGCCCGGATTTATCATTCTCTTCAGTGGAAAAATTAAAGGCAAATCCAGATGGCAACATTTACTTACTCATCTATTTGGCAGACACATGTTTCCACCTCTTTCAGTGCAGCTTGTAATTTGAACAGCAATTTTTGATAGACATCTTGTGTTTCTAAGTCTTCTTCTTTTAGGAGGTACCTCAGACCATGGCCCTCTTGCTGGCCAAGAGACTGTCCTGAGGGGGCAGCCATAGTAGTAATGGTATGTTGGACATAAATCATGGGATTCAGTTTACCTGGGAATAATCCAAAGGGATTTTATCATTATCTTTTTTTCAGCATATATTTTGAAGTTAGTAAAATACCTAACAGACACTGAAATACTTTTTTGTTTAAAAATTCATGTACTTATTTAATTTTGCATTTTATTTGCATTTCAAAGTCGATCTATTTAGGAAAAAGTCATTGTGAAATTATGACTACTCATTATTATGCTTTAAAATAAAACTAAGAATCAAAAGCAGGGTGATTTCAGAAAGGCTTGTCCTTAATTTTAATATTTGAGCTATAAACCAAAACTGATTACCTTTAAAGATTCTATTTCAGAAGCACTGGAAGTAGCTCTTTCAAGCTCAATTGACTTACCTTGATCGGTGTTTTTATTTTCCTTTTCATGGGAAGAATGTTTTCTGCTGTCTAGCTGTACACCAAAGGCACTACCAAGGGAAGTTGAGGTCTTAGGGTAAGAGACTTCCATCACATTGATATGGCAATTGGTTGGACAGAAATCACTGCTATGAAGTGGTGAAATCTTTGACTTAGCTTGTTTGAAAGTAGGCCAGGCTCTGTTTTTTAATACTCTTGAAAACTGGAAGTAAGAAAGAAAACCAAATTTTGATTATCAGATCTTCTTGGGTCTGCACTCAGCTAACAATTCTTGTGTACCTAACTAGAAAATAAAAGCTTAAAATACTTCAGTCATCCTTGACTTAAGGTGTCTTGCTTTGTAATTTCCATATTTCTCTAAAAGGGAAAGAAAGTTATTTGAAATTTTGCATTTTTAAGGGGTTGTTATTTGAAGCAAATGGTATTTTAAGAAGTAAATAGCCTTGTAACAGAGAGATAGAATTTATTTCCCATAGAACATAATAATAAAAAATTAACTGTCTTTCTGGGGAGCAAGTCTGGAACTGCTGTGTCGCCCATGACATTTATAAACACCTGCCCATGTTTTCAAGCCAGTAATTTTTAAAAATGCATGAAATATTTGTCTGAAGCTAAAATGAAGACAAAATCAGAAAGTATGAACTCTGGATTTCCAATTCAGGAAGGAGGAAGTTATCTTTAATTGTATCTTATCCTCATGCACTAGGAGAAGCATTGCCAGGGGCTGGAGGGAGGTGATCCTGCTCTTCTCCTCAGCACCAGTGAGGCCTCCCCTTGAGTCCTGAATCCAAGTCTGCGTTTCACAGAAATAGACATGGGCATACTGGAGAGAGCCCAGTAAAGGTGAGCCTACTGAGATGATCCAGAGACTGGAGCATCTCCCCTGTGAGGAAAGGCTGGAGAGCTGGGACCCTTCAGCCTGGAGAAGAGAAAGCTCAGAATGGAACGCATCAATGTATATGGATACCTGAAGGAACGGTGCAAAGAGGACAAAGCCAGGGTCTTTCTAGGGGTGTCCAGTGCCAGGATCAGAGGCAATGGGCCCAAACTTAAACACAGGAGTTTCGTCTGAATATCAGCAAACAATTTTGCACTGTGAGGGTGGTAGAGCACTAGCACAGGTTGCTCAGAGAGGTTCAGGGAAGAGAGGTCACATCTCCCTCCTCAAAGATGGTCCTGGGCAACCATCTCTAGGTGGCCCTGGTTGAGCAGGGTTGGCTGGACAAGACCTGCAGAGGTTCATTCCAACCTCAACCATCTTTCTATTTTGAGTGACATTAGGAAGCTGATGAGCACTAGTACATAAAAACTGCTAACACCACATTTTACCGACTTTATTAGCCCAGCACCTCTTCTCCCCACTACATATCAACTCAGCAATGAGGAATTTTTTTATGGTCTAATTCTAATGCAGTGCTTAGCCTCATCTCCTTCACTCTAACATTTTAAATTTTGTGCTGAGTCTTGAATAGGCTTAGAGTTATTTGTTTTTAAGATGAGAAGATGTCAACCTAAAATGGTGAAGACCAAACTGGGCGCTCAGCAACTACATCTACTTCAGAATCAAGTCATGCAACCAAGGTCTTCAACTGAAAAAGAGATTTTTCAGTCACAAGTAGGATTTTTTCAATATGTGTCATTCCAGTGCAGCTTGATGTCAAGGAAGAGTTTTTTTCTGGCAAGATGTAACCAGTGTTTTAGTCACAATATCTCTCCAGTCAAAATATTACACAGACCTACTCCAACTATGAACCACAGCTTATGCAAAAGAATATTTTCAAAGTTAGCTTGCAAAGCTTCTTCACTAATAAATGTCAGCAAAGATTCAAATCAGTCAACTTTTTACTAACATTTCAGATGAATTAAGACACATCCCTTCTGCAAAGCAAGATATTTCTATACTGAGACTTAAATTTCTGTTTATTTTGGTGTCATATTACTTCAGCCTGTTGAACACTTGTTGGGATAATCACATTTAAATTTTTAGATCACAACAAGATATGGAGGGTTACAAGAAATCCAATTATGGAGTTGTTCAAAGGCTGAAGAATGTACAAATTGTTAAGAGGGGTACTAAGGACATTCAATGATGAAAATGCTTCTGCAAGCAGTACATATTTCACATCTCAATCTCCCACACATTCTGCTCCAGAGAGACCAAATACTGGCTATGATTTAATCAGGTCATAAGTCAAGACCAAAATTCTTTTCATATATGTGTTGAGAAACATCTGGGACCCATGGCACTGGAATCAAGCTCTATTAGGAGCAAAATGTTCTGATAATAATATTAGTAGGAACTGCAGAAATCTACAAGACTTCTATTTATAGAATTTGAACTTTCACAGTAAAACCAGGAGCCAAGCTGGGCTCAGGCACTCCAAAACTCTCCTGTAACTATGGTAACCTTTACCTTGCCAAGAAAATGACATATCTTTTCCTGAAATCTTTTGCATTACTAATTGTCACTGAAAGCTATAACTGTGAAATTACTGATTTTTGAGCAGATGAGATTTAAAGTGCAGTCTGTATCAGGAATATCTGCTTCTAGACAGCATAAGAACTATGAAAACTTCCCTGGGGTTGTTTTGTTCACATCCAGCAAACACAACAAAATTAGATTTATTGTCTCATCCTCCTCTGTAGAGACTGTATATGATAGTCAAAATTTTCAGCTACAGAAAACAAATAAATCACCTGTATGTTACTTGAACTCTAACTATTAATATGAAAATGAATGATTTTTTAAAATAATATTTTGAATTTTAATCAAATTGGAAACATGGAAGTTTGTAATTCAGGCAAACAATGGAGAGATCAGATGTTTGCTAAAGCAGTACCAGGATTCTTTTGATTTCTCCATTGACACAACTCAGTTTATTCCATTTCTTTTTAGAGAGCACCCGAAAAAATCTGACAAGTTGTTTTTTGACCTTTGTCCTACTGGCTACTGAAGCTACAGATATTCCTAAGAGTTCTCCCTACTTTTCCTTCAAAAACTAAAAAATCTTTATCTACTGTTTTAAATGCAGCTTCTGCAAATGTGTGAAGCTTCTGTATTCACTTTTCCTTTGCTTTTCTTCCATTTTTTTAATGTATAAACTCCCAGAAATTTCCAGTTTGTAAAGTCTCAATTCAGATCCCCACATGAGGTATAACAAGGGCAGACCCACGTTTTTAGAGCCATTTTCAGCCTACTTTGAAGTAATTCACCTCCCCACAATTAGGGTCCATGAGAGGACTAGGAGTCTGGATGAGAAAATGAGTTTGCATTAACAAAATAGCAAATGGTTGATTCATTTATGCCCTGTTTAGTTAAACAACTATAGAGAAATGCACTGACAGCAACTAGAGGTCATAGTCTGGGCTATTTATTCATTCACATATTATTAATTTAGATCTCAAGCATATGGAAATCAGCACCATCTCTATTTTTCCATGCTATGATGCTTTATTAAATCCAGTGAAGCTAATAATTTACAGAGATGTTACTATTTGCTGTCACATTAGGGCCTAGAAGTTGAATAAAAGGGTTAAAATACAGTATTTGAGTTGCACTAGAAAGAAAAAAAAAACCCAATTCTGTTGTTATTACTACATTTTTGGTTAACATCTGCAAATTCACTGGAGTATTGGTTTAAGGCATTTACAAGAATGATGGCCCTTCTGCGGAAATAAGCAGTCGATTGTGTCTACAACTGAACACAGCAAACAAGAAAGAATAAAAACTACCCAATGTCTAAAAAAGGGATAAGAAAGAGAATGGCTTGAAAACAATTGATTCAATTACTCAATTAAGGCATTCATGCTTCAAAACAGCCAAACTTCCAGCCACATTTTTGTCACTGCCAAAGACACTCTGAAGAGTTATTCAAACTGGACCACATTCCCCTGTTTTTTCCTTAAAAGACAAATATAATCAAGCTTAGGATATGCAGGTCATACCTTTTTGTAACTAGAGATTCTTCTGTAGATATGCTCAATTTTCTCACTGCAAATGACACTGAATTTACTTTGAAGTTCAGTGGGGATCACGTCATTTAAGGAATTGAGGCTGTTGCAATTCTGCACAAAATGTTCATCACTTTTTGCCAGTGCTTCAAGAATCTAAGATAATAAAAACAAGAGAAGTATGTTATGAAATTAAGTTGACTAAAATTTTCCCTTACTAATTATCTCTTGTAACTAAAGCTGAAAAGCCTGATAACATTACAGAAAATGGTGCACAGCAATAATGAATGAAGCTTGGGACACAAAGAGGTTTTCTTAAATCTATTCCCTGCTAAGTTATACCCATTAATATTTTTGCTTGGCTTCTCGTGACATTGTCTGATAATGGATTTACCACTAATTTCCTACTAATGTAACCACTATGGCCTCTCTGAAATACATTATCTGCTGTATTTACTTGATCAGCACATATTATGCAAAGCTGCTGAATTAATTCACTCATTATTTCTAGAAAACCTTTGGTTTGGCAGGAAACAAACACATTGAAAAAGCATTAAAGAAAACTGAGTCCTACCCTCTTGTATATTCTGCATTAAAAGGCGAGGAAATAGGGCAGAGGATAAGCTGTTCTGCCCAGCAAAAACTGAAGCCTTGCTATGATAGTGAGAGAAAATTAAATTAAAGGCATGTTGAAGAGACGAGGGTAGTATATAGCCTTTATAGATATTTCAGTGGATCTCTGAGTTTCTTTATCGTTTTGATAATTAGGAAATAAAGGAAATGGACAGGAGGAATGGAAGATTTTGAACATATTTTAATATTTTCTTAAATTTAAAGGCTCAATTTATGATGACAACATAACTCCTTTTGCCTCCTGAGCACACCACTATCCTCCAAAACATCAGAGAAATAAAGGTGACCAACTCTAAAGTATCAAATGAAAGATGTATAAGGGTAAAAAAAGGCACCAGTTTCTCCATTGATATTAAACACAATATAGCATACTATACATTAGCATACAAAAAATGCTTCATACCTTTGCTGTCAAACTGAAAAATCCCTTTGGTTCAATCATTTTTTCCAAGACATGGCACTTGATTCCAGCTGTGCTATCATACTCATAAACCACTCCATACTCCAGATGAACATTGTCAACAGTCAGACTCACATGGTCTTTCTTCCCATCAATTATTGCCATAGTGTTAAATTTGTCAATTACCTCTAGAATAAATAAAGTAAATCAGTTGGTACAAGTGCTGGCCATTAAATGAACTATAAAGGACATAGGCAACCATTCTAGAAAAGGATATGTTCTGATCGTTCTATTTAAAAACATTCATTGAAAAACCTGGCTGAACAACATAAAAATCAGAACACCAATAAATTCATAGATGCTAAAATACTGGACTGCAAAACAGGCAGTAGTACTCTTTCTTTACAAACAGTTATTAAAGGGGGTTAATTCCATTTCATTCATAATCCAGAGACATTAAGAAAGGTCCAAAAAGGGAAAACTGAGATTTGCTAAATAAAGTAGAAGAAAACCACTATTAAAACTGTCAACATTCAGAAATGAAACCAGAATATCTGCATTTATGAAGAGAACATAAATACAGTTCATGTGTGAACTGTCTTTTTAATTACAAGATGCAGACGAATGCACTTTTCTTTAAATGTTAATTGCCTGAAAATAATGTGAAGGATAGTCTTTTTTTATTTCCCATGCAGTAATAACTAATGTATGTAATTTGCAATAAAGGGTTACTAGTGGTGAAAATAAATCAGGTAATACCTAGGCTTATGTTTCTTAAAAATGAAAACAAACAGATTTTCCCCAAAGTGTTCGCGGAAGTATTTTCTCTAAATGGGAAAGGTAGAAGTTTTCAAAGAATAACATGTTAAAATTATACATTTAAAATACATAAGAAAGCAAATCCTTATGTAAAACACATCTTATGATCTGCTCAAAATTTCTTCTCTGCAAACAAACACACTACCTACACTTCCTTGTATTATAAGAGCATTCTCAGCAACAAGATCAAATAAGCATCCTATACCTTCCACTTTACAGTCAAAGGCATCGCCTCCATCATCTCCAGAGGGTTTGGTGTTTGTTTTCTGAAGATCTTCCTGTGCACTTTCAATGCTGTTGTAAACCCACTGAATAGAATCTTGCTAGAAAAACAACAAAAAATAGACAGCTAGAAAAAGCTTTGCAAGTGCAACTGACAGCAACTATTTAACTATTTGTAAGGCCTAAGATAAAAAAAAAAAATTCCATAAAATGTTCACATTTTATAAAACCATCTGAAGGCTTTTAGCAAGCTATTTTTTATTTCATCATATACTATCATGAGACAGTATGAAGTCTGTGACAGCATGACAACCATTATTTTTAAGTCACTTGACAAAAATAATTTAAGACATTTTAAATCAAATTGCAGATGGAAAAAGATTTGTATTCAAGAAATCATGGAGAAAAATAAACTATTTTTGCTTTCCTAAATTTTTGCTTTCCTAAATCTGTTGTGCATCCACAAACCTAGTGGCAAATGTTGTGGAATATCAACCAAAGACAGAGAATGCCCTGTTAATCCATCACCCATGTGTCACTGGCAAAAAGAACCTGGCCTTTATTACTTCTATTTGCCTTTACTACAAATACTTTACAAGTGCAGTAATAAATGGTTTTTATTTTTCCCCACAGATTAGCACCTCCCTGCACACCCTCAAAAGGAAAGAAGCACAGACTTTTAAAATCCCCCATCTTCTGTGGCTGAGTGACACACGAGCACAGGAACAGTGGCTTACATGTGACATACAACCTTTGAAGAAGCCATGTGTGTGTCTTACATCCTCTACCCAGTCTGTCACTCAGCCACATGTCCATCATACCCCTGTGAAAGGTCCTATCAAGCATGGCATCCCCAGATTACTCTTTGTGCCTTACACTTCAAAACAAGCTTGACAACCAGTTAATCACTCCTTTTCCAACAGCTACAGCAGAATAAATGACATGATTATGACAAGTCTGGATTCAACAAGAAGTCTGTAGAGGAACTCAAAGTTAAGCAAGGACAGCAAACATTTAGGCTGAATCTTCTTTCATAGCACTAAATGCATCCAGTATTGCTAAAATACAACATTCAGCTTCTATCTTACCCCACTGGTATGGCTTCTCTAAGTTTCCTAGACTCATCTATGCCTTGCTTTTCAGTCAATGGCATGAACTATTTTAATAAGACAGCTTAACTTTCAGAGGACTGTGTCAATTGTTGGAAGACACCTGTGCAGAAAGCTGATCAACAGGAACTTCTGAAATCCATGCTTCTTTGCAGGTTCACCTCAAAGTTTGATGCTTAGCTATGGATTCTTACAGACTTGCTTAGCAGCGTTAAGACTGCCATGACAATCTCTAATAGGAAATACTACTTAAACTGGACGTCCCTTTTCCGAAAGTTAACAACCAATCTAATGCAATATAACTTAGAGCAATATTCTTCAAAATCATTACAGGAGAACAAACTAAGCATAAATCTGTCACATCATGATTAGTGTCGCTGCAAAGAAATTGTAATTCCAAGAAGTAAAATCTGGTCTCAATTTTCTTTATTCAGACAAGAGAGAAGATAAACACCATCCAACAGAAATTACACAGTAACTGACTGAAAGACTCTGAAATAAAGCTTCATGCTTCAGGTGATTAGGAAGACTTTTTACCCTGGGAAGTAAAAGATATAAGAAACAGAAAAAGATTCCCTTTCAATTATGCAATTGGGAACCACAGAGGGAGACTGCAATATTCTTGGTAATTAAATTATAGGCTGTATGCACTGTACTTACAAAAGAGGAGAAATCCATATTCATTTTCCAAATAATAATTTTAAAAACCCACCAAATTTCTCAATAGGAAATTAAATTTTATCTGTCTTTGCACCAGTGGAAATTCTGCCATTTAATTCAGTCTAGACAATTCTCCCATCGTTTTTGATAACACTGCATCCAAAATGAAGTTTTTCTTGTCTGTCTGAGGAGCTTCTTCAGTTATCTGTAATTTGCTGAATTATGATCAGCTACTTTTTAAAACTGAAATAAATACTATGTATAGGAAAAAACTTCAAGTTATTAAACTCAAAGTGATTTAAAAACCCAAAGTAATTTTTAAAAGTCAAAGCATTCACACCAGCCAACATTAATCTAGCCTCTTTGGATGTCACTAATATCCATAGGGAGTCTACAGTTATACACAGAGAGAACAAAACTGCTTTAATTAATGTAACTTATCTTTTATTCTAGCCAGTTTTGCTACTAGTGAACAGGAAATTTTCTCTTTACTAGTGTTTCTACCTTTAAAGCACAGGTGAGCTCGATCTCGATATGCCATGTAACAATTCAATTCTGTTTTATTATTTAAACACATACATCCCAAAAACATTTTCATAAAGACTGTATTTATATGTCTCAGTTCTAGCTATACAATTCTTACAACTATGCTATAGGTGTGGGAAAAGGATTCAACTCTTGATTTTAATTGAATTTTTCTCCTCAGTAAACACATACTTGAAGAGTTTGTGAAGTTAATTAATCATATTGATTCACAGTTTATGAAAAATTTGCAGAGAATTGGAGAATTGCATTATAGCATCCAGCTTGGCTTGGTCTTTTTTCCTAAATTTGCATCTTGGAAGCCTGAGATTTTCTCCTTAACTAACATGACAACGATAACAAAGTTTGCATGCATTTAAAAAAAGGAAATTTTGAGACCTTGAATACATATTCTCAAGACCAGAATGCAGTGGGAACCCTGATTTTTATGGATGGAATATATGCACTCTATTCTCTGTGTACTGAAGTAAAACAAAATTATGGAAGATCAGTTTTATGCATTTCATTCTCCTGCTGCTGAGCAGGCAGCCATATGTGTGATTCCCTCTCCATCAAGATGAGAATATACCTCAAAATTCTTTCTACATAGCACTGCAGAAATGCTTGAAATAGCCTTTTAAAACCACCATACAAAAAGTATTTAAGATATTTATTTCAGTGCAGAAACGAAGCACATCTTGAACATCGTCATTGAGCAATTTTCAGCTTTTATATTTCAATTGGCTTCCCTTGTGTTTTATTCACTGCTTCTTTCCTCTCACCCCACTCAAACAGAACAGATATGTACACACAGATGAACACTACACTGTTTACTTTGACCAAAAAGAGAAACCTAGAAGAAAATGTGCAAGGGCACCAGAAGAGGCATACCTGCATTGGCCGCCTGTACTTCCTGCAGGCTGTGACATGAGCAATAACACTTGCATGAGTCTCTTTGCTGACATTAATTCCATTCACTTTGATTATGCACTGTCCAGGGTGGAGACCTGCCGCAGCTGCCACTGTTCCTATTAATAAAAACCCACATAGTTAGCAGACAACTTTTTTGAAATATCTCCTTTCAAGCATACAGTCCAAAAAACTTCTATTTTTAAAAGTCAAAACCTGGTCTGACTGATCCTTATATATTTCCCCTGACCACAGAGTACTTCTGTAGACCAGCTGGATGCCAAGAAAATGGAGTTTGCCAGCAGATGTTTCCATAGAAGAGACCAGACAGTTTTCTAAAGGCTGCTTTATAAAACAACAAACACTGACTAGCAATATGAAAATGTCGAAAATCACCTCAAAGAGAAGGACTTGAGAAGGAGAAATGGCTCTAGCTTGAAAGTCACTAATTACAACTTAGCCTGCTTTTATATGACCCAAGCTTATGAGCTTCTTGTTTAATTCAGGTGTTTCAATTTTACATACAAAACAGAGGGCTTCTGGCAATATATAAAGAATTATAAGAGTATACAAGGGTATCATGTTAATCACAAAGTGAAATATCCGAATTCCAAAGACATTTCAATAGATACTGTTCTTATTTTCATCCTCCCTACCAACACAAAATTATAGCTTTAAATCAAAATCTCAAAGATAATTAAGTAGAATATCTTAAGTTAAATGATTGTAGAGTGAAAGAGGGGGACACACACATGACACCAAAACAAAACATTCTCTTTAAGCAATATAAAATATTTGGTTCAGTGACTTATTTTCACAAAAAGTGAAATAATTGGAATTTCCCAACATAGAATAACCACATTGGGAAAATCTAGTAGCTGAATAGGCACTACAAAAATAGAAGTTATCTCCAGGTCTTTTCAGTGCAGTTGAAACTCACTCCTGAAAGACAGCCTGCTGGAGTATGACCTTAGTTCCAGCTACCTGAACCTTTACTTCCTAATGTCTCTTGATACTGCCACAGAGGTGCCAAGGAAGTAAAAATCTATTACCTAGAGACTGCCAGACTGGGGTGCAGAAGCTAGGGGCTTGAAAGAAAAGGCTAGACTGAATTTGCAGGGCTGACAAATAGAAAGCTTGTCACGACTTCATGACTTGTCAGCTGAGCATATTTGACAAGGAAGTAACTTACAGAATATACATGAGCTTCCCTCATTTTAGAAATTATCACAATTAGATTAAAGTTGCATTTAAAATCTAATATAAAAGAAAGTCATTGGAAATTACACTATTACCAGCTATCATAATCTCCTCTTCCCCCTAAATTACTTAAACACATGGATAGGTTATTAAATATCTCACTAAAAAAAAAAAAAAAACCCAAAAAACAAAACAACCAAAAACTCAAGTCTCTTCAGAAAACCCCAAGGTCCCAATTCAGCAATGTATTTAAGTACATGCTTAAAATCTCCCAGGTTTAGCAAATCACACAAGCAAGCACTTGCATATTGTTGAGGCTAATCAGAATAAAGTATGTGCTTAATGAATAACGATAGGCAGTTGAACTGAGATCCAGGTGCAGAAATAATTATCACATCAGCTATTAAGTCTGTAGTTTATTAGTATTTTCTTTTGGAAATCTAATTTCTGGCACCACAGCCTAGAAAAAAAAAGTCATCAAACTCTGGCTGTTTTGCAGATCTGGCTGTTTTTCGAATCTGGCTGTTTTGCAGATCAGTTCACTTTTAATTCCTCAGTTACAAAGGCAGGAGGGGGAAAGAAATAACTTTCTCACAATAACTGAAAATACGGTTAGCTTGCTCTACTATAAACAACATGAGATGGCAAGAAATAATTCTTCAACTTCTTTTAGCACAAGAGCACTGCTCATAAACACTGAGTTAAGACAGCAAGCATCTGAAAATCACATCCCAAAATAGTACTTACACGAAACATCTGCAATTACTGAGACAGAGCTACTAATACTCTTGAAAAGATTTGTAAAAAGCACATATTTTGCTAAAATGTTTTCAGAACGTTGCAGAATCACACAGCCACCTAAAAAATTAACACACAGGTTCCCAACAGCCATTCACTGGAGAAAGTGATATTGCATCCTTCAGCTACTCCTTAATCTGCAAAGAATGCACAGCTTTAACTTAACTTCCTTACTTTGGTATAACTACATTCAAAAGAGTTGGAAGATGTATCCAAAGCTTACAGAGTAAAAGTACATTTTTTAAAAAAATTATATTTAAGGTTTTTTAATACTGTTTGTTACTTTGGGAAAATAAAAATCTAAAATTGATTACTGGACCTAATTTTGACTTATCTCAACCAAGTAATTTAAATCTTAAATGTATATTTACCAGTACCATTGACAGCTCTTATGGCTTACCTCTCCCAACAGCATGGACAACAGATGGGCCAAAACCCCGGATTTGGAATCCAAGTCCATCTGCAGAGTCAGGAATCTTCACTGTCCTGATAAAAGAAAAGTATTGTTCAAAAACTTGAATGTAGCAAAAGGTAGCATTTTGCTATTCAGCAGTATGTAGGTTACAAGGGTGTAAAGCTCGACACTTTTATTCAAATCAGTTTTCAGATTTTGTAGCATTCACGTTTCTTATATCCTGCATCACCGACATCAGAAAGAAGAGCAAGCTGAGACAGCACAAAAAATCTATTTCACAGGGAAATTCAATATGCTGATTATAATCAAAACACCACCATAGCTTTAGAATTTCTCCCAGAAGGATTGATATTTGGGTAAGTTGCCATAGCACAGCAACACTGAAAGCCCTGGGAAGGCAAGCAGTCTCTCCCAGCAGAGAGGACAGAGTCTAGGGACCAGAGATCACAGCAGTTCTGATCATGCAAGCTGCAGAAGACTGCAGGACTTAGATCCATATTACAATTTAACAGAATCATAGAATGCACTGAGTTGGAAGGGACCCACAAGGGTCATCAAGTCCAGCACGTAGCCCTGCACAGCACCATCCCCAAGAGTCACACCATGCGCCTGAGTGCATTGTCGAAAGACTTCTTAAACTCTGTCAGGCTGGTGATGTGACCACTTCTCTGGGGAGCCTGTTGCAGTGTCCAACCACCCTCTGGGTAAAGAACACTTTTATAATATCCTACATAAATCTCCTCTGGCAGAATTACAGGCCTTTCACTCAGGTCCTGTCACGGGTGACCACAGAGAAGAGATCAGCATCAACCCCTACTTTTCTGCTCCAAGGAAGTTGCAGACTGCAGTGAGGTACTCTGTCATAAAAGGAAATTCTGTTTGATAACAGGACTTTCCTCTCAGGAAGCCATGCTGGATGTGACTGGTGGCTGCATTGTCTCTCAGGTGCTTTTCAATACCTCCCAGAATAATCTTCACAATAACTTTCCAGGCAGAGAAGTGAGATAGACAGGCCTGTAGTTTCTCAGATCCTCTTTCTTGCCCTTCTTGAAAGCTGGGATAATGTTCGCCAGCTTCCAGTCAGCTGGGACCTCTTCAGATCCCCAAAACAACTCAAAAATTATCAAGCGAAGCTTTAAAATTACATCAGTTAGCCCTTTGAGGATTTTTTGATAAACCCCATCATGACCCATAGATTTGTAGGGATCCAGCTGAAGCAGCAGATCTCATGCAGTTTCATGGTTGGCTGGGAGTTGATCGTTCTTGCAGTCGTGGTCTTCCAGCTCAGGGCTCTGAGACCCTTTTGGTCCATCACCCAGGCCAAAGATGGAGATGAAGAATAAATTAAACAGTTCTGCCTTGTCCCTGTCCCTGTTTGTGAGGTGGTAATGCTCATCCTGTACCAGGTCAATGTTATTTTTTACATTACCCCTTGCCATTAACATACTTGAAAAAAATTCTTATAGTCCCCTACATTTCTGGCCAGCTTCAACTCCAGTTGACCTCTGGCCACATGAATTTTCTCCCAGCAGTAGTGAGCAGCATATCTGTATTCTTCCCATGTCACTTGACCTTGCTTCCTTTTTATATGCTTTACTTTTTAGCTTTATTTCCAGAGAACATTCCTGTTCAACCAAACCAGCCTTCTGCCTCACCTGCTTGACTTTCAGCATTTGGGAATTACCTGCTCCTGTTAGGAGGTGATATTCAAAAAGTGACCAGCACTGATGGACCCCAACAACTGCAAAGACATTTTCACTCTGAAATAATGAATTCTGTCAGGTGCCAGTAGAGAAGGTGTTGAGGAGAACATCCCATGGTCAACAAACTGAAATTTTTCTGCTGACACCAGCTTTGGAGCCATGCACTGACCTGATGGCTCCGCCTAATCCTATTGATATTGCTTCTTATTGCTGAAAGAACCAATCAAATCCACTACTGTGTTCCTGATCCCTCTAATAATCATCCCAGGGCACTGAAGTATTTTTTGACTGCTCTCATACATCCCTGTTTTATTTCATTGCTGCCAGTATGAACAACCAATAGTGGACAGCAATCAGAGGGTGTTAGTATATTGGATTGTTTTCCAGGAATGTCCCTTATCCAAGCCCTTGGGAGACAGCAGACTTCCCTGTGAGTTGGGTCAGGTCTGCATATCAAACCCTCCATTCCCCTTAGAAGAGAATCTCCTGTCACAACTACCCTGCTTTTCCTGGAAACAGAGCAGGTCTTGATGCAGGGTCCAGGTGGTTTTGTTTCAGGAGTCTCCACCATCCCAGAATGATCTTCCCCCACTCATCTGTTGTTTGGCCTTCTAGATCCAGAGCCCCATACCTGATGTAAAAGGTACCAGTTTTACTTGTCAAATTCAGAGAAAGAGGAACCTTCTTCCATGCCGTGATGTGCCTCCAGCCTTCATCTTTAACAGACCTTGGCTAGCAGTCCTTTGACTAATTACCCGCAGAGTTCTGAGTCCATCTACTTCTTCACCATAGTGGACGTTCAGGACTCCTGGGAATCTGAGACTGTAGCCTTGCTGAAAATAATTGATCTCTTTTGCTTGATCACTCAAACACTGCATAGCCAGTTAACTTCTTCCTGTAGCTCCACTTGCAACACTGCTCCTCAAATACAACACACTTTCTACAAATAACTCTTTGTAGTCCCTAGTCTCACAGAGGCATCAGACGCCCCCAGCAGACTGTGCCTCTCCGTGCTGAGATTTCTTGAAATAATGTTCTGTTGCAGTTCTTCTGAGCAACTACAGAAAGTTTGGAGTTTTGTAAAGTAAGAATCATCCTCTGCTGTTTGTATAACTTGTAAACACGTGCTGCACTCTGGCTTGCTCAAAGAACAAGAGTAATAAACCTACCGACAAACTTAACCAACAAAACCACAATTCTGAGAATCAAAATTCACATCTACTCCCTAAAATTAAACCCTGAGCTCACCCAAAGTAAGCGAGCATACCCTCATGATATCGGCTCAGGCTCTACAAAAAACAACACAGCTGCATAAGCCCTTATCAGAGCTAGTTAGGTCATGCATAACAGTGCGTTGATTTAACTTTGCAGCCTTTCCATCCAGACCCAGCTCTGTTATTATCTCAGAGATTTTTGCCCCAAGCTCCATTTGCCATTGCAAAAGCAAGCAAATTTAAACTGATGCTGAAAAGTGATTTTAAAACAAATTTGGACCGTAGCAAACTTGATTTACAGGCAGTTTTGAATAATATAATTGTATCATTTCTTGTACTTCTTTTTCATTATGTACACATTTTCTGGTATGCATAATGTTAGGCATTTGGAGATGATTATTATTATCCAAGGTGAGATCCAAACTTCATTGAAGTCTGTATTTTGTAAAAAACATAACATATCGAGATTATAAATTTCACTTGAAATATTTAGTAAGTATAACATCATTTAATGTACTCATATACTGATATCATCTACAGGAAGGCTTTCTGAAACTGCTTTGAGAACATGCTAATGAACTATGAAAGACCATCACTGGCAGCTTAGGCTAAGAATTCAGGAGAGAACTGTCTTCTGTGAACTCAGTTGTGCTAGCAGCAGCTGCTGACAAAAAGCAGGGAACACCAAGAAACACATTTGACTCCTGTGAACTCTGTATTCACTAGATCATCTCTCTTAACCTTGAAATTCACCCACAAGTTGAGTCATAAATTAAAGCAAGATTTGCCTTAAAGAAAGGCCAATATATGCCTTTTATGCTTTCCACAATCCTGTGATCTGTGGGATTTTTTGTTATTTTTGTTTGTTTGGAGTGGGAGCAGGTGTTGGAGTATCAGCCCAGATAAGCATCTTTATGCCTCATTTATTTCCTTGCTCTTTTTCCTGTTCTGGGTGACATTTTACTTGTCACAAAGCTTTGCTTAATAAGTAGAGAAATAGAACTTCAACCTACCACTTAACCAGAGATATTTCTGAGTGAGGCACTCTGCATACTGTATGGTAACACAGTATGGTACCTCTTTATTCTGCAGATTTTGAATAAAAAACTTACTCCTGACAAGTTTTTCTTAGTCTCCTTTTTCTTTTTTACATATAACCTAGCAAAAACTGTATTAACTTTACTGATATATTAATGCTCATTTACATATTTACTGAATCCACCTATTGGCCTCACTTTTTTTTTTTTTTCACATCACGAAACTTGTATTTAGGTAGGAGTCCTCAAAATGCCTCTGTTACATAAAGATGAGGAGCTGTTTATTTCCTCCTTTTGTTTACACAATAAAGCTTATACACAAGCTGAAGGAGCCCATGAGACCACAGAGTTTGACAATGCCAAACCAGCAACTAATCCCCAGACACAGGAATTTGTTTAATACACACAGTGAGAGATAAGTGATCAAAAATGTCTATGTAGACAATGAAACTTCATTTAAACTTGCAGTATCTGCATGTATTTAAAGCAGCAGAGCTGAACAACTGTAGTACTCATGTAATTCTTTTGCTGACTCACAAATAGCATAAAGCAAAATCAAGTCAAATCAAATTGCTCGACTTTTCCCAGTCAGATCAGATACAGCATTTAAAAACCCTTTACAGTAGTGTTCTCTGAAGCTCCACTGGTCTCAAAATTCACTTCACTTGTTGTTTGTAAAATTTCCCAAAGGAATGATAACTTACTCTCGAGGTTTAGTGCTCACAAGAACCCGCAGGGGCTTTCTGCTGTTTAAACAGGCTTTCAGGAAGCAATCCACTTCACCAAAGGGACGCAGAAAAACCAGGTCACCGTTAATGGCAAAGATTTTCTTCCCAACTTCCAAGCCTGCCATCTGGAAAACAACAACAGTTGTGTATATATTTGCTTTTTTTAACCACTAACATTATGTTTTCTTCTGATGGCATGCAACCCCAATAGAAAAAATGACATTCACATTTTCTGTGCATTCTTTATGGCTCCTTTACATACCATCCACAAGGGACTTACACCAATAAATGCTTCTAAAACTGGTTAAATTCACATGAAGGGTAAACACTCATTATGAAGAGAGCTAAATACAAGACCTAGTCTTTATCAAGATTTTGTGACAGTATTACAAAATCAGTTCATTTTTCAGTAATTAACACAACAGCTTTCATTAAGCCATTTTTTTTTACAACTGCATTTAATTTTTCATCCACCATTTTTTAAATGAAGTAAACCTTCTTTTTAAGAAGGCCCAATTAATATTTTAATAAGTGAATATTTGGTAAGTTCCTAAACAAAAGAGCTTTTAAATTTTAGCAAGAAAAGCACCATAACAGTTGAACTACAGGAGTACAAAGAGTGTTTCAGGGTATGGGCAAACCCCGGTGCCATCCAAGAATATGGCAGAACCAGACTGCTACAAATCACCCTATTAACTCTGTGGCTGAATTATATTATTCATTTCCTCTATTTATATTTTAAATTTGTACTCCACCATGAGATTTAGAAAGCCTTGAAATCTAAGTCCAAATTTTTATCTAATGAAAGAGCATTGTACTTTATCTATACATATATAGACTACATATGCTGCTCATTAGAATATTCATTAACTCAAAGAGAATCTACAGCAATGCTACCAAACAGGAAGGCTAGAATATATTCATTCAGATTCTCAAATTGCAGATTTTATACGAAGCTTGATACATCCTTTACTATGAAATATATCAACTGCAAGTCACAGAGTCACTCTATATCCATTTCATATTCTACCAAAATATTGTTTATTTCAATTATGATTAATGTAATCGCCGGAATATTTTAAAATGCATACAAATAAAATGATAGCTTTGATGCCATCACTTAATATGACAATTTAGCAGAGCAGAAAATAAGTGTTAGATAATGGTTGAAACAATATTTTAAACAAAGGCAAAGTTCTCTTGGTAAGTGTTCGCTGTCACCTTCTACTACTATGGACTTTC